>JAGFMF010012111.1:497474-576800 GCA_019455555.1 Galemys pyrenaicus
GAACCATCTGGTATTTTTCTTTTGCCTTCTGACTTACTTCGCTGAGCATAATCCCTTCCAGTTCCATCCATGTTCCTATGAATATGTCTAGTTTTTCATTTTTGATTGCTGAGTAGTATTCTCTTGTGTATATGTACCAAAGGAGAAGCTGTATATTGATAGGTGAGTGTTATTTGGGGTGGAGGTGATAAGTGATGGCCTGTGTAACTAATATCAATTATCCCTAGAGTTTATATAGCTTAGAAACTGGCTGCAAAGACAAAACAATTATATTATTTATGTATACCTTATTATATATTTAACATTTTACCCTAAAATATCTTTTAAAGTTTTTATTAAATTGTAGTAAATATTATTCTTCTTTTCTCTCTAAATTATAGTATTTTCTGTGGTATCATTCTCCTCATAATGTTTTAATACTCAGGGCACTTTTTGGTTGTAAAGTGAGATTATAGTAAACTGAAAGCAGAAATCCTACCCTTGACAGAGTATTTAAAATAACACTTGACATACAACCAAGAGCTCAAAATTTCTATAAACTGCTTGGATAGTGGGTACTAAATTGTTTTTAAATTGGAATTTACAGGAACAAAACCTATAAACAATGGGAATTAGGGCTGACTCTAACCTAAATAAATAAAAATTGTTGAAAAGGAGATCATAATTACTGTTTAAAAATGTAAACTATAGAAAACACATTTCTGGGCCACTGACAGTGTGAATGCCCCAACTCCTGGTGTCTCTTCTCTATATGAGACTTCAGGAATTCGTGCTTAATAAGTATAAAAGATACTCAAAGTCTTTGGTTGACGCTGAGAGCTGTACAAGAAAGATCGCTGAAGAATTGGTGACAATAACTAGAAAACTAGTTTGCCACCATTCAAATGTATTTGCCTAAAGGGAAAATATAAAGATCAGGGTTTGGGCTAGAGTCACAGGCTAGCTCCTAAGGAAGTTAGTAGACACCTCGAACATGAAGAATGTGAAAAAGAACAGTCTTACTTTGAAAAGACTTTTTGAAAGTTCTGTTTTTCTAAAGTTTCTATTTAAAAGGAGCTGACCCTTAAACGAAAATTGGTTTTCAAAGGCAGAATGAGTCATGTCAGAAATATTGTCAATTTTGCTTTTATGAGGTTTGGCAAAGCTCTTCCTATTTTCTCCACATTTTATGTGACCTCAAAATAGATTTAGGAATTCCCCCTTCTAGAGTGAGCATTATAATATCAACTTCTATGTAAATGCCAGTTTTCATTTTCCAAAGAACTTTCACTCATATTATGTCCACTTTGCTTGTCCTGACAACCTCATTCAGTACCGAGTAGAGGTGTGAATACTCCTGTTGTTTTGCAAATGAGAAAATTAAAACTTGGCTGATTAAAGGGTTTTCCAAGGACACATGGTTTCTATGAGCAGATCTGCGAGCTGAAACCTAAAACATCTGATTAACCACACCATAGTTCCCACCACTCAATGCTGAGTACTGTGGGAAAGCCCAAAATGTGCCTCTGCTCCTCCACCTCTGACATAGCAGTGATGGCTTAAGAAGATAAGCTTTTAATAAAGGCCACAGAAAATGTTCCCATCCATAGCAAAAAAAGATTCTCATATTGTGCTGCATTATCTTTCTCTTTTCATACCACAACCCTGGATGACATCTTTCTCCTTAGTTTACAAACTATAGTCTGATGCCTTCCATATTTCTTTTCTTATTTCAGATTTTCCTTCTTCTATAGCTTTAGATAAAAATGTATATTATATCCTGGTTACCTACTGGAATACCTTCCAGGAAAGCCAGAATCAAAACGCCCCAAATAATATATACCATCTTGTTTCCATTATCCCTCTCTGTTTTCTTTGTTAAGGTTGACACCTTTTTCTTTCAAACTAAACACAATTTAGGCTGCATGCTTATTCTTTCTCAGATAATCCTTCATATTCAATTTTGCAAATACTTCTTGATTCCTATTGTCTTTTTCTGTTCCTACTGTCTGTATTCAGGCCAGCCTCTTGTGATTTTTTATCTAGACTAAAGTTATCACTTTCCAGCTGGCCCACTTCCTGTCCTCTGACCTCTCTTCAATCCATGACAGTCATTCATAAAAGGCAACCCAAAGTATTTATGATAAAGTTCTCACTCCATGATATGGCTTGTAGAGTTTACCTAATCTGGTTCATGCTTATAGATCAACTTTCTGCCTTATCTTTTGCTCTACCATCTAAGTTCAAGCTATTTTAAAAGCAATTTGGATGTCAGGCTATAAAAGTTCTATGCTGGGTCATTGCTAGATGGTATGACTCTTCTGGTCCAATTCTTAATGTGATGTCTCTCTCTGTCCATTAGGAGATCCACAATTTGCTTTGTCAACTGAAATGTAAGCAGCAGTGACCAATATCCCTTTTGGATGATTGCCAAAAGTATGCTTCAACATGATATCTACCTTCTGCCAAAAGACAGGCCATGTTCCAGGTAGAGGAAGATTCATCAGCCTTCATCCTGGAGGAAAGAAGACATGGTTCAGAACTCTAGTCAAGCCATGATAACACATGCAGTAAAGACAAAATGAGCATTTGTAGGTATGAATCACTGAATCTTAGAGATTTATTTAAATTATCTTAATGAACACATCTGCCTGGAATTATTATTCCTCTGTGCCCAACTATCATCCACTATATCCACTGAAACTGCATTTTCTTTATAGCTTGTTTCTAACTTCTTGACTGAGTGTGATTCTTATGCTTGCATAGCACTCTGTCCTTCCCGTCATAATTCCACTCTTGCACTGCGTTGCAGTTACTTGTTTATTATCTGTGTCCCCAACAAGATGGTCAATTCTACAGGGATATGGCTCTTTTCTTTCTTTTTTCTTCTTCTTTCTTTTTTTTTTTCTGGTCATCGTTTTATTTCTATCTCTTCATACCCAGTGCATAAACATTACACAGTAGCTATGTTGTATGAATGAATAATAAATAAATGAAGAAAAATCAGTCAAATCTGTTCTCCTATCACCAAATATGGCAGAAAATTTTCAACCTCGGGGTTGCATAAGTAACAACCATACTAGGAAATTCTTTTTGCTCTGGTGACTGATGGAGCAATAAAGGAAGACTGGTTATCACTACCTTTAACGTGCAGTAATCTTCTGCTATCAGATAATTGCATACTACAGAGGTCTTTGAAAAGTTTTAGTCATAAATTGTAGCCCAAACTACATTTTTGTTATGTGAGTCCCTTGAATGTGCTCATTTTCATTGCAGTAGTCATGCCCAGTAATGACACGCTACCCACAAGGGACAGTTTATCACTGAACCACAAACTGAAATAGTAAGGAGCTCATCCAGATTCAGGCAGATCTAAGAAAGTTTTACAAGGAGATCTGGCGAATCACTATCTTCCTTAAATTGACAGATGTACATATTTTCTTCTTTAGTATGTGTTTAGATCAAAGCCATCAGCTAGTGTGATTTTAGTCTAAAATTATGATAATTGCAATTTTACATTAAATCACAGTATAGTTTTGGGTTCATTTTTGTGTTGTATGTTGCTGACTCCCTAGTATCTAGTCTAGTCGTAAATGCAGCAGGTTTTCACAACTATTTCTTTTCATTCTACACCCTCCTCTTGGTCCCATTTATATGTTTCCACATCACATCAGTTTTGAACCCCATTGGACTTACTGTTGATGACATTTTAAATGAAGTCTATAAATGTAGCAGAGCCCAGGCATTCATGGGGTCAGTAATGGGTAGTAAATTAAATAAACTGATATTCCAGATGAACAAGTTAAAAGAGAACATAGGAACTGAAGAAGCGATTCACTGAAAAGTAAAAATAACTCAAAGTGCCCAGCCTCCTAGAAGGCCAACGGTATATATGTGCTTGGGATAATGTAACATTAAGGATTTTCAGAAGGGAGGAAAGAGAAGCTATAGGTTTCGGTTTAAACATGCAGAGGGGATGGCAGAAATTCATATAAATGGAAGAACCCAGCAGGCAGAGGAAAATTGAAAAATAGAAGAAAGTCAGGACTGATTAAAGATGTAGATGTGTAAACTTTATAAGTGTTGAGTGTGGCTCTGAAAATATAGAGATAGGCAAAAGAATAAGCTTTCCCCACAATTAGCATTACTAGTGAGGGGGGCAAGGAAGATGCACCCAGAGGTGTTGTCTTTTATGAATTGCAGTAAAATAGTTTCCTAGAATCTAGAGTGATTCTTTCCAATACTCAGGAACACAGCTAGAGGAAGCAAGGAGATTTGACATAGGAGATGTAATCTAGGAGATGTGATGTAGGGTATTTTGGGGATTAGATTAATTTTAATGTATTATGTATGCACATATATAAACATGCATATATATATTAGCTTTAATATATAGATAATATGCAATCACACATTTCAAAATGGATTTTTAGCTAAAGAAACTTGTTCAAGTATCTTGTAGCGGCTCTGGATGTAATAAGTTAATAAAACTAGCCATTTTTTGTCACTTAGAAATAACCTAACTTTCATAATAGTAAACTGGTTTTGTACATGATGATTATCATTTAATGACCTAGGTAACTTCTCATATGGAGATGCATAAAGCTAATGAGGAAACAATTTAGACACCTGTCTAACAACATCATTTCTTTTCTTCCTTTTAGTACCTTTCCTCCTAATACTACCTGCCAGCAATAGGAGTGAAGTCTCTGCTAAACTTGACAATAATTTATGTATCTATCTTCCAACCTACAGTGTGTGCTTTATTGCAGCTTTCATCCGGGGTAACTCTCTTGGGTAAAGGGAAAAAAACCTACAACATCATAGTTGTTCGGGTGTTCGAGTTTGGAGTCGCGGATTCCATCGAGACATTCTGCTCACATAGCTGTTGGTTTAACAAGACTCTGGTCCAAAGACTCATATTTTTCTAGAGGTTAGTTTTTCAGTTTCAGGCTCAGGTAAAGAGCCAGCCCTGCGGCCTATGAAATCGAAGGGGGCTGGGGGGTCGCTCATGGTTAGGCCGCTTCTCAGTGACACTGGGTTGGCTGAGCCGGCCTCCAACAGATCCATGGGGTGGGGAGGGGGGGAACTAGGAAAGTTCCAGGGCTGGCCACTTGGATGAAGCCCACTGCTCTGCAGACCGGCGGTGCCCGCACACCTGCTTGTCTGTGGGTACTACGTGCGTGCAGAGCCAGGAAGGCACCCACGCCTCTGACTCCATATGACGTCAGCACGTGCTGGGTGAGGCAGGGCAAGATCTCAGCCTACGCGCCTGGCAATCCACTGCCTACCAGGAATGCCGCAGTGAGGAGGAAGGTAGTGAGGACCACGGTGACTGAGTTGCCCTAAGTCTCTGACACGAATAACATTTTAACAGCATCGTTAAATGCCTGCGATGTTCAGGTCGTGATGTTAAAGATAGAAAGACATTATTTAAATATGGTTTTATGGCCTCCTCCAGCAGCAATAAAGTCAGGATATTTTTGGTTACTCCTATCGGGATTGCCCATTTCCCAACCACATCATGACTCTTCAGAGCAGAGGCAAAGCATAGGAAATAAAGTGACCCAAAACTGGCTTCCATTTAGGCCACTTTATGACACTTGATGACTTTTTTGGAAGACATGGGGGAGCAGGATGAAGTACTTCAGTGCTGGTTCAGGGGCTCCTTCAGAAGTTTCAGGGGTTACACCCTGTCCTATGGCACAGTATCTTCAAAATCCAACTCTGCCCTCTCTAGACAGTTATTCCCTCCTGCAGTGTGTTTAACAATTCTTTCCAGAGTTTGGTTTTCACATTTATGTGTTATACTAACTAGAATTGCCCCTCTCCACAATTGCATTTAAGCATTTTCATGACTGAAATAAGGCTCAGGCTTTGCTCTGTGATCCCATCTAACTTAGGAAAATCAGTTTTCTATGGAAAAGAAGAGGAACTACCATTAGTAGTCCATGTCCAAGGACCTAGTGAAGACCATGAAGTCAATTAAAAGAAGACAGAAAGAAAAGTCAGTGTCCCTTGATGATTAAACATTGAGTACACATGTCAATACAATATGGATGCAAAAAGAGATGACCTTTTTGTACTTTTCTACCAGTCAGCTTAGAGTACTGTAAATGCTAACATGCTAACCACCAATATGATTCATTCAGAGGTTCCTAAAAATGGGAATTAGCCTTTGAGCCTTTTCTTAGCCTTCATCAATTATGTTATAACACTGAATATATCTTAGAATTTCCAGAGAACTATGCTCCTTCTTCACTAATATATACAATCCTTGGTTTAGATCATGGGAAATGATATAATCTGTTATAAAATATATTTTCATGGGATATCTATTTCCTATGGATTATTAAGGATAGTGTGTGTGTGTTTCTTGCTAAAATGTTTCTTTGCTAAAGTAAATTTGGGGAACAATTTACTAAACATAGCTAATGCATGTGTTTGTCACAGTAAATTTCAAGCTATTTATAAACTAATAATACTTCTAAATCATATAACTGGCTCTGCTACCCAAAACCTTCCACCCCCCACAATGGACACCATGTAAATGTTTGATGAGAGTCTAGTGTTCCACTGACACTCAACCTGGAAAACGCTATCTCTGAGACTGGCCAACAGCTTGCTCAGTTTTTTGTGTAGTTGATCTGACACCCCAGAACACCCTTTCTCCCATTAACCATTATTTGTCTGCAGTTCGTCACAAGAACAATTGCGGAACGAGGCTGAACGATCTCTTCCCTGACAGTGTTGCGTTCAATTCCCAGATGCAGAATTAGACTGTCTTGCTTCTCCAGTCCCAAACTAGTCTCTAATTTCTAAAGAATCATAGATAAGTTTCTCACTATGTTCTTTCTATCTTTCCACCTAATTATTCTTAAATTATCAGTTTTTCTAAAGGGCCTACAAAAACAGCAACAAGGCATCTGACTCTTTTCAAATTTACTCTGAAAATCGGTTCCAAGACTTTGTGTGTGGTCCAGCATTCTACTTATTAGCTACCATTGAAGAGAAAAGGTGTATTTTTCTAAATCATGTAATGTTACTTCTCTCATGGCTTTTGTTAGAATCTCTCCATGACTGGGAATTTTTACACAAGTGCAATGAGAGGGGAAAAAGAAAATTCAGGAGTCTCCCTGCTGGAGCTAGATTGCTCCACACTGTGAAGCAATCTGTAGCCACTGGGGCACAAGTTCAATTCCCATCTAGGGAGGAGACCCACATGGTGCAGCAGACCTTTTCTGTCTTTCTTGCTGGTCCCCTCAGCAATGTATTTCAATCAACCTGCCTGTTATGTTCCTTATTCTATTTCTGGTGGATCCTCTCACCCTCCCTGTACCTCTGGCCTACACCCCAGCTCTTGTATGCATAAATAAATAAATCTTTAAAAAGAAAATATATTAACAAGAATGAAAGCCAATTCAGGTTGAATTTCCTAATTACTTTCTCACCTAAAAAGGTAACAATATTGAAAGCTGGCCCTTTCATTAGGTTAACTGGCAAAATGACTGAATTAAGCATAGCAAGGCTATTGTTAACATCACAATTTGTTTGGAATTAGGCTGTGGGAAAGAGGAGTTTCTACAGGAAGTTAAGCCAAGTTAAACAGAGAAAGGAAAAAATACTGTTATTCCCTTTACTCCAAGTCTGGGTTAAAGGGTTGATTATGTGGGAATATGCCAAAGGGTCAGATATTCAAAACCATGGAATCTGGCTTCTTGACAAATACCTAAATATAACTTAGAGTTTCAAGTACTTTTTTCTATTTTGTTCCATTAATTTGGAAATTTTGATATAGATTATTATCAAACCTAAAAAAGTAGTTTGGGTTTTTATAATTACAAACTAAACAAGAAATGAATATATTTCTGCATAGAGGTTTTTATGGTTTTACAGACATCCTATTTTTCAGATGAGATTTAATATGTTCACTGTTCATATCACAAGGACCCCAATGCATTTTGACACATGCACAATATCATAATTTCATTGAGTCTTTAGAGAAGAATCTTAATGAACTAGATCATGTCACATAAAATTATGAGGCATTTCTTTCAACTGAAATATGAAACTACATTACTTTGACATTCTTGTGTATTAGGAGATTGACTCAAAATGGCATCACTTCATCATGTAAATCGTTGAAACCAAACTGTGGGAAGAATTTCTTCATCATAAATCAAGTGTTAGTTTGATGATATGCATCCATATTGTTATCAATGAAAGTTTACACTGCAAAATAGTTCCTCTGTGGTCAGTTCTGAGCTGGGTGGTCTTGTTTTCAGTAGGACTGTGGTCCAATATATGCCATCTTTGTTTTGAAACACCAGTATAAATATTGTAAGGTTGTTGGTATGATAGAACCCTCATATGTATGGATTATTTTATTTTTAAAAATTGGGTTTTTTCCAGGAATCATAGTGCTATTATTTTTAGTGAAGCTTTATGTTCTCTTGGTTGTTTTTTTTTTTTTTTTAGACTTGAAAGAAATCTCCTAAACTCTCTTGAAACACAAAACATTTTTCTCTTCCTAACCCAACTCCTCATGGCTGCCTTGATATTAAATGTTTTGAATTAATTGTTCCTTTGACCGAGAGCTAATAATTTTTCCCTATAGACCATTCACCCGACTTTAGAAAGTTCAGAATGTTTCTGAACACATCCAATGTTTTCTTTCCCTTCTAAGCAAGGATTGCTGCTATTTGTCCTTTGACAGTAAGCAAACACAAACATCAGTAAATGTCTTTTTAAGACCAGATTCAAAGTCAACAATAATGAGAATGAACAGACCATACATATTTTCTAACTAAAAAAAAAATCTTTCTTCAATATTTTTTATTTAGTCTCCACACATCATAGCTCTGGAAAAGTTACAAAAGGATCCGTTCTTTTATAACATATTTTAACTTCATTGAAATGATGCCATTTCAGGATTGGCTTATTGCATCCGGTATAAAGATGTTTATTAAGTAAAATTAATAACAAGCTAGGAGAAATAGAAGACACTTAAAAGTTTAGTTAGGTGGACAGAATTCATGAGTAATGACTAGAATCAATTTTTCTGTTATCCAATAGAAAAATAGAGAATTTGGAATTATTTCCATTTTTACAGTACATAGTTGCCTCTTCTAGAGATTATAAACTCACAAAAGTATTTGAAGGTTTTTTTTGTATTGATTTTGTATAATTCATTTACATATAGTTCATATATGTTGCATAAAGATAACTGACTTCTAATAATGCCAATTTTAAAATAGAAAATAATCTTAGCCATTATAGTAGTGTAAACCTCAGAAGACAAAATATATTTTGAATGACAGCAAAAGAAAAAAAATGAGTTACATGGTTTGAATTTTTACTTCCTTCATGTGAAAAATACATTTAATTTAGAAGTAAATATAAAACCTTCTCTTTGTCACCTGAGTAGCATCATCCCCTCATTAAATCCTTCCCACGAGAAAGAGAATAAACACTTAGCATTAGTTACAAACCTGTACAGAAACACAAAGTAGGTGTTGTAAAGGGTCAAGTGACAATGCTGAAGCAGATTCCTACATGGAAAACGTTAGAACCAGCATTTCTCTCTATCACCAGCTGTTGAATTGAATGCAGTCTTTACCATTTCAGGGATTAATTTTCTATGACCACTCTTTAAACTATGGATTAGACACACAATCATGCCCATCATCTCAGTTCTGTTCTACAAAACCCACAAAAAGCAGGTATTCTCCAGCTTATTGCAGATGACCACATCTGTTACAGACTTCATTACTAATGACAACTCGATGCATCCTAGAATACTATCACTGCTCTCTCTGCAGTGGGCATCTGGATTTCTTAACTATACTATGCCATGGCGCTTCAGGAGCCAAGGCACTGCTGTCCAGTTGCCTAAGTCAGAAACACAGGGTTGTCTCCTCAACAGTATTGGGCTAATTCCTCCAAGGTTTAAGTGACTAGTGCTTTGTGCTTCCAAACTGAAGGGGAGACATATGGTGTTTCAGCACAATAAAAGCCAGAAATTTTGCTTACAAGAGAATGAGAATTTCATCTGTAAATCCCATATGGACCATTGGCAAGAGATTATCTTTTACAGTGGAAGAGCAATTTCTAGATGATTAGGAAGATAAAGAAAAACAAAGGAAAAATGAAAGAAATCTGTGCCTCCAGGAAAATTCATTCTTTGCAATCAGCTAGTGCAAGTAGAAGAGGAAAGGGAAGTGCCATAGCAGTGCTGTCCAGGATGACAAGTATTAGTGACATGTGACAGCAGAACACTTGAATTGTGGTTGATGTGATGAGAGGGATTAACCTTTTCATTAAATTGATTGAGTTTGAATATCCATAAATGGTTAAGAGCTAGTATATTGAATAACATAGCTTTGGAAACTGAGACTTTCCTTTGACATGACAGAGGATTAAAGCTTGCTAACTGCTAGAGGAAGGCCGTGAAACAAATGATAAGGGGAGAAATGACAAATGGAGAGAGAAGTGCAAAGGTAGGACATCTGATAAAAGTCAGAGGGATGAAGAAACATGGGAACCACACTGAACCCTTCCACACAATACATTAGCAAATTATAGAAGTCTAGAGAGAAAAATAGTGCCTATGTTGTTATTCTTATAATACATAATTGAACATCAAAAATACAAACAAAAACAAAAGCATGGGTGGGCCCATCATAGAAGGTTTTTAAAAAAGCATTTAAAAATACAAAAAGAGTCACAGATTTATAATAAAAGATTTGGAAAATATGGAACATTGTAAAGAAAATAATAACTGGTATCCCATCAATAAATGCTAATTTCTGTTACAGTTATAATCTATAATATAATCCCCAACTTTTCTTCTGTTTGTATGTATGAGTGTGTATATATACATGTTTGTATGCATATATTGTATATAATATGTGTATGTAGATATATACATCACATTTCATATACATTCATGTATTTATAATTTATTTAAAGCTTGTTTATAAACTCCTTTACTCTCTTGACAATAAATCATGAATATTTAAATATTATTATTGTCATTAGCAATGACTGAATCATGAATATTGTATATGTGCTTAAGTATTATTTTTTAAGATTTATTTTATTTATTTATGCATACAAGAACTAAGGTCTATGCCAGAGATGCAGAGGGTGAGAGGATTCACCAGAAATAGAGTGGGGAACAGAACAGGCAGACTGACTGAAACATACTGCTGAAGGGAACAGCTGGTGAGACTGGAGAAGTCTGTTGCCATGTTGTCAGCTCCCTGGCTAACAGACTGAAACACTGTTGCAGTGGCTGGTGATAGCTTGATAGCACTGAGACTTTAACCCTTGTGCCACCAGGGAGATTAAGTACTTAAATATTATTATTGTTATTAGCAATGGTTGAGCAAACCCCCACCTTATCAATATATCAAAAATGCATGGTATCAAAAATATTAGACTTGTGTCCAATAGGAAAACTATCAGCTGTTACACAGCTAGAAAAAATTGCCATGACAAAATTGGTTTCCAGCACATTTATTTCAGAGAATGTTGATTCTACTGTCATCAAGCAGCTCTTAATAAACAATTCAAAACCTTGGCTCCATCACAATGTGCTGACACTGATTTGCTTTTGCCACAAATAGAAACATTGATTAAGGAAAACAGCCTGACAAGTTTCACGAGCAGGCACATTGCCTAATAGAAAATCAGAAATGACTCTTCAGGGGGTCTCCCCTATTTTCTGTATACTGAGATTCCTCTTTCTGGAACTTGGGAGACTCCGACAGGGTTGAGAAATCACATCTGACTACCAGCTCTAAATTGTGGCTTTTAAGGTTAGACTGCAGTGGGGGAAATGCTTGGCTGGTGGCTGCATGGTGGGAAGTGATCACCAAGGTGGGGGGATCCTGTGTCCTGAGACGTAAGGAGACTTGCTATCCAGAGTTAACACCCTGTTTACTTTTCTCTGTAAGCCTGTGCCAAGTTCATAATTACATGCTCAACATGAATTTCATACAATAATTCAGTAAATCTGGGAATGCTTCAATAATGGCATATGTAGGGAACTTCACAGGACTCTGTGGGTCATGTTCTCAGAAGACAAAGTTGGACACATCGGCCCATGTAGACTTGACAGCAGGGCTGTGGCCACTGACTTGAGTGCAGAAGTCCAGGTGGTCTGCTAGTTAAAAGAACTGGGAAGAGCAAGGTTTTCTGAGCCAATTCCCTTGAAAATGTAAAAAGTCTATATTTTCTTTCCAGAAGGGTTTCATAGAATCCAAATGGTACTAGTTGATGATAGACAGTTTTTAAGAATCGTAACTAATGATTGTGAGGGGAATGCGATCATTAGAAAATAATGACTTCCCCATTTCTAATGAAATGAATGACACAGGCCATAACAAGAACCTGCCACATTGAGGCCCAAGTGGACACCGCATGGCCCTGCCTTTGATTATGGGTACCATAAGGGCTTCTTCCTCTCTTCTGAATTCTCCCTGCCTCCCTCATTCCCTTTCTTCTTCCCTCCTTCCTTCCTCTAGTAACTGCTATTGAGACTGGGTTCTAATTGACATTGAGGATGTACAAACCTAACACCCATTCTTTGTGTTTTCCTGAACAGCTTTAATTAAGTAGAAGAGTGCATCAGGGCCAGATCCAACAAAATGTCAGGCCCATCTTATCATGTTCAAGCTGCAGGATTTCATGCCTATTACGTAATTAACTCTTTTGAGCTTGAGTTTCCAGTGCTCAGCTATTATGAAGATGGATGAGTAGAATTTATAAAAGACCTAATATAAGAGCACACAACAAGAACTTGGGAGCGGTAAATTCATGGCCTTCCCAGCCCTTCTGCCCCACAAAACTTGAGTGAGAACAGAGGTGCTTCAACATGTGCTCCCTTCTGTAGTCCGGTCCCTTCTGCTCTGCTTGGACCTGGGACCTGGACATCTCTGTCATCCCTCTGCTTTGGCCATTCTTCCTAATCACCTAGAGCCCCTTAAATCATTTCTCTGTTCTCTCTAAGCATAAACACCAATGGATGAAAGCCCAAGAGCAGTTGAAAAGACCAACTGTACTAATTTAGCCTCATTAGCCAGACCAATATTGAATGATAGGGTGTAAATGCATAATTTCAGAGTTTCATTTTCACTTGCATGAAACATTGAAATGACAGCTCTGATTATGATATATAGTCTACAGCTATAAACATAATACATTTCTGAAAATACATTTCCTTTCATGGTCTAATCTATTCACCAAAAATAATATTTGATAGATATTTGGGGGAAAAAAAAGAAACTCTTACCTATCTTAATCCTAACCCCTTCATTCTCCCATCTTTTCAGCCTGATGCTGCAAGATCTCTGTAACCCTTGAAATCTTCAATGTCTTTGAACCTCAAAATAGAAGAGTTGGTATCCCATATAGCTCATACTTCTTTGCTCCCTACTAGCACCCCATCCCAATCTTAAGTCACCCTTTATCTAAGGCATAGCAGGAATGGTATGTTTCAACAATATGGTTCCTTTCATTTGAGTTTGATGAGTTACTTATTATAGTGATTTGTGGTATGTATTATTATAGAATAGTTTTGTAGAAATAGTGAATTAGATGACTATCTATTCCCAAAACCAAGAACAGGATTGATGCTTTACATTCATGAGAACAGCAAAGTCTTATCATCTGTGTGCCAGACTAAAAGCAAGAGCATACCTTGAATTTGTCTTCCTTGTTCTTTTGCATATTTCAAAGCATGTACCTTATCTCCAGGAAAATAAATGCAGCTTGCGCATACCCAGTAGACTGATTAAAGAAAGGAAAGCCGAAGGTACAGATGCTTGAATCATGTGACCCCAAATTTGGCAACTCATTTGGCATTACACAGACTATTCTGCTCAGCTACCACAGATGCTATTGTCCACAACTACTTCCTTACTGGAAGAAAAATAGACTTCACAGACTACGTTCTCTTTTAGTATTATACTAGAAAATACATTCTTAAAGATAAGTAGGGGTTCAAAGTTCAGTAGGCAGTAATCACCTACTTATTTCCATATCACATATTAACATGGAATTATTAAAGTTATCAGAGTGGAAAATGATCTTATGTAAGCACTATAATGTAGGAATGAGTCAAGTTATCAAATAACAAAAGAAAATCTAAACAGGAAAAGTAGTGAATAGCTATCAGTGATTCCTGCACTTGTCCAAATTGTTAGTAACCAGGCAAAACAGCAACAAGCTGGTTGAAATTTATGGCCACCAGCGCACGCTATTTGCAGGACACCACATGAGAACCTAGAAGAAGACAAATATCTCATAAAAGTGAACTTTCCCCCAACTTCTTGCTTTACATGTCCACTATTTTGAGTCATCTGTCTCATTTAGATGGCCCATCACAGAAGGTATTTCTTACCTTTCTCTTAAATTACTGGGAAATCAAAAATAAATAAATAAAACAAAATACTGGGAAATCCTACTAGCCACTAACTCTATTGTCTTCATCCCTTGGGCAAATCTGATTACAGTACTCTGTACTTATTTGACAGAGAAATTGACTTTTTCCTGAGGAGTTTGGCCCAAGTTAGCAGAAAAGTAAAGAGCAATTTTATAAGAAGTGGCATGAATCACTGCATGGTGAAGCAAGATACACAATTCCCATCATTGCTGCAAATTAATTTATACAGGTTGCCAGAGTTTTATAACAACCATGCCTTATGCCAATCAACATACTGAGTGTGAATGCTTCAGAACAGCCTGAAAACAAGTGAAGATCAATCATACACACAGTTTTCTATTAAAAGCAATCTGTTGAACAGGACACTCTATTTTTCTGACATACACGAATACATCATGCATGTTTTTTTTTTTATTGTGGAAAAACTTCATGTAATACAAAACTTACCTGCCAACAGTTTCTACAATGTGTGTTTTCAATTTGCTCAGAGGACTCGGCAAGATTATGAAATGACTTTGTTGAATCAGCATTCACTATAGTTTAAGAACCACATTATTGGCTGAAGCTTAATCTTCAACTCCTTAACAGAGTACTGCAATCAGATTTATCAAGGAATGAGAATAGTAGGAGTAGAAAACAAACAAGATTTCCTGTTAGTGTAAGAGAAAAAGCACTTTCATGTCAAGTGTTTTTCCAACCTAAGTGCTGCTAGCCAGTAATTAGACAAAGAAATGTGGTCTAGATATACAATTCAACACTCCTCAACTATAAAATGATGAAATCCTTCATTTGAAACAACATGGATGGACTTAGAGGGTATCCATATGCAATAAGTCAGATAGAGAAAGACAAACACCATATAGTTTTACTCATATGTGGTACATAGAGAAAACAAACAAATGGATGAACTAAGTAAAACAAATTTTTAGATTACAAGACCAATTATGGTTACCAGAAGGTAAGGGGTTGAGGAGAGGGTTAAATCAAACAATAGAAGTCAACTCTTTGGTGAAGGATGAAATTAGACTTTTAGTGGTGAAGTTAATGTAGAATATATAATTACTGATTTGAAATACTGCACATCTGAGACATAGAATGTTCTGGTGCAAAGTAACTTCAGTAAGACAAAAAATGTGCTTTCTCCAAAAAAAAAAAAAAAAAAAAGAATGCTTTTCCCCACAGTAGTTACATAATAGAGACACTTTCAAGGCACCCTCAGTGGACCATTTTATGGTCCACAATCTTTTATGAATGCTTCTGTCCACCATCCAATTAGACATTGGACTCCATTTTGGAGATTATGTTGAACGTGCCCTCTAACCTCTTGATACCCATTCTCTACTCTTCACTTTTCTCTGTGAGCCTGAACTGAAAGGAATGCACCAAAAGTCTCTCTTGTTTCCTGGCTTCTGGAGGAATTCAACAAGAACAGACACTGGTAAGAGCTCAGAGGACCACAAAGTCCTGGCATTTATTTCCCTGGTTGCCTCTAGTAGTAGGGCTCTCCATGAATGGGTTGACTCTGTAAACCAAAGGACACAGCTCTCACTGAGAGATCACCCTTCTCTACACAGTCCCCAGTAATGACTTCCACTTACTTGAAGGGTCAAGTAAGACTAATAATGACTCTTCCTATGACCAGCCCTGTGGTGGACATCTTCCCTGGTTCTTTTCCTAATCCCTGATCACATCTTTTAAAATTGTCTTTATTAAATGCTTGTCCAGCTTGAGTGTACAATCTACTTCCTGCTGAGTCCAGCTAATACAATTGCTGAGGATAGAAGCATTGGATTACATACATGACTAGGAAGAGAGAAACAGAGGCCTCCCTGATGGCACAGGGGTTAAAGTCTCAGTGCTATCAAGCTATCACCAACCACTGTGGCATGAGTTTACTCCCCAGCCAGTGAGCTGTCCCACATGGCCAGCATCAAATAGGCCCACTGGCAGGTTTCTAGGAGGTGCTGGTAATATGAAAGCTAACAATCATATAATTTGGATCTGCTAAAAAAATCAGTTTTTTCTTTTATAGTGTTTCATTTCTGGAATTTCCTAGGCTTGGTTCTTCCAATCTGTTAGTTTTGCAATTCTTTTTTCATCTGAAGAACTTCATTTGATTAGAGAAATTTTAGTAACTAACTAATAGTGCATCTGATCAATTCTCTAATGAACAGAAGAGTTTTCTTTCTAACAACTTCCAGATAGAAGCAAAGGAGTAAGTGGATATTTGCATATCATTGACTTCATGTTTCATTAAGCTTGAATTCAGAAAGCATTGTCTCATATTAATATGCATTATTTTTAGATGAAACGAATATGAATATGCAATATTGAGAAGGCTGAAATGCACTCAAGAAGATGGAAATGCCTTACCAATATAACCAGCTGTATTCTTTCACTTTTCAAAATGTGGTTTTCATTACAAATGAATTGGCCTACAGGGGAGAATTTCCTCACAACTATGAACTCTGATTACTTAATATTACCAGTAAGCACAAATTAAATAAAATGGCATGCGTAAATGAGGGATGTGGTTCCTGGAATCTGCTACTGAGTACGTTTCACGAAGATAGTGTTTTGCATGGTTTAAAATGTATAACCAAATAAGGATCAGGGAAAAGAATAATAACAATAATAATAAAAACACAACAAAAACAAAAAGACGAGGACAAATTGGGGACACTTGGTGGGGAGGGAGGTAAAGGGTTGAGGGCAGATAAGAGCACAAGGGACTGAGGTGATGGTGCACTGGTGATGGGGAATCCATGGGGATTACAATTGATGTCAAATATATATAAATAAAGGGAAAAAATTTAAAAATAAGTAAGTAAATAAATAAATAAAAATGTGTGCCTGGGATGACTCAGGCTGAGAGGTGGTCAATCATCAGACAAGCTTTTGGTCACACTCAGCTCTGCCATAACAAGATAAGGAGAGCATTTGATTTTTTTTTGCAATAAAAGTTTATTCCCATGAAAAGGTGGGTTGTTCTTTCCCAGAGTTTTCTGAGGAGAAATGGAAAGTCCTATTTCTGGGGAAAAGCTAGTGTGGACTTCTTCAACCCAAAGAGTAGAATATAAGTACGTGGTGATGTTTTGGCCTCCGTGACACTGCTCATCATTCTCAACCTTTAGCCTTTATCGTGTTTTTCTTCCAGTTTAAGGCTTTCACCATAAAAGTGAAGTAGTCCCTTTAATGATATAAAGTGGTGATGTCAATCGTCTGCTTAAAATCCTTCAGAGTGCCTCATTTCTTTCCAAGCCAAAGGGGAGGCCTTTCAATGACTCTCCACACCCTACTCCTTCCTTTTACTCCAGGATCTAATTCCTCATTCGTGTCCTCCACCATCCTCCTCTCTCACTAATCACCCTTTGCAGCCACATTAGCCCCTGTCTCTTCCCAGCAGAGGTAGTCACAGGCCTTTGCTCTAGCCTTCCCTGCACCAGGGGTGCTCTTCCAAGATAGCGACCTGGCTATCACCTTGATCTGCTACAATTTACCCACAAAGACCACTATCTTGATCTCTCTGCTTGAAACAATAAAATGTCACTCCTGTTCTATTCCACTTCATCATCTTTACCTTGTCCCAAGTTTATGTTTCCAAGTATTTATCACATTCTAAAATAATATCCAATTTAATTATGTATTATGTTTACTTTTATTATCCTTCTCTCCACCTCCCTTCCCCACTGGGATATAAATAGCATCAGGTAGAAATCTTTGATTTTGTTTTTAATTAGATTAATGCTTTATTTTTTGATTGAAAAATCACTCAGAAAACTCTATTTTTTTCTATTTAATTCTTTTCCTTAAAAATATTTACTGAAATGTGTTGGTTTGTTTATATAATCATGTAAGTCTCAAGTATATAGCATTAAAATTCAACAGCTGTGTGTGCTATTTTATGACCCACACCAAAAGGCTAATTGTCATTGATTCTTTTATACCTAGGAGGTATTACCAGCACCTAGAGCAGTGGCTGACCTGCAGTAAGTAACAAACAAATACCTGACTAATTTCACAAGCTTCACATCAAATAAAGAGCATATGAATTAAGGTAGAGACTATCTTATTCAACATGTTCAAAATTCATTTTAAGAATCAAAAACATAAGAATAGCTCACATGAACTCTACCAAGAAAGAGTAGCATCTAAGAATTAACTGCAAGTCTTTAAAGACACTGTTCACTCTTTCTTTCCAATAATTTGTCATTGAAGTAATGTTGTATTACATCATTATATAAGATTTAGATGTGTATCTTCATAAACAACTGTACAGACCACATTAAATTTAGCACGAAAAGTCCAATTCTCCTCTTCACCACACAACTGCCTCCTTTTACCCAATTTTGTTCTCAGCAAAGTATGATCTGGGCCAGATGTGGGCAGCTACCACTTTTTTATAATCAGAGTTTTATTGGAACACAGCCACACCCATTTGACTACAATGGGTGTGTGAGGCTGCTTTTTCTCTGTAATAGGAGAGATGAGAAGTTGTGACAGAAACCATCTGGCAAAAGGAGCCTAAAATTATCTGGCCTTTAGTTCGCTGACCCTTGATTTAGATCAAAGTTGCTGACATTTTGCAAACAAATTCATTTCCAAATTCCAGCAGTTATCCAAATAAATATTTTCACGTCTATGTTAAGAGAGTGGAGGGAATCTAAACAAGAGAGACTGCTTAAAGTGTCATTGCTTTTACACTCAGCTCTCTCTCGCTGACATATCTTGTGTTTAAATTCTCCAGTGATTTATGAACTTAAATGGAAATTTTAATATGCCAGAATTCTAAACTATATGACCTCTCGAGGTCCCACAGTAACTTATTTTACTACTCAGGGTTCTCTATATTCCATAATGTTATTTTTATTTTATTTACATATTATAATGTACTGGATTATTCAGTATATATGTCCTCAGTTCCCTCTTTCTATTTAAAAAAAAAAGTTCCCTTGACATTCTCTGAAAAGTATTGTCAGACACTATTATACTATATTTATACTTCAATAATTTTCTTCAAGGAAGATGTAATTTTCCTTAACATTTAATCCTAATGTAAAATTAGTGTACCTTATCTAGCAACAGCATTGTTAACCTAATAGCTGCATTATAATTAATGATAGAGAAAGGCAGATTAAGATGACAGATTTATCATTATGCTTAGCAAAACATATGATATTAGTACTTTTAAGGGACTGCATTTAGGTGCTATTTTAAACAACTCTTAATTGAATTCAAAGATCTTCTCTTACCAGAAATTACAGTCAACCTGAAGCGAAACTGAATAATTCATGTGAAAAAAAATCTATTCTCAGTTCTATAAATTTTTAGATGAAATTTTTACATGTGTGGTATATAGTGTGTGATTGAATAGATAGGTAGATAGATGCTTAGCCAGAGATATAGTTAAAACAGAGTGTTCTGCCTGCACAATGGCCTAGAGGAAGTATTCAATAAATATTATTGTTTATTTGTTGTTAATTCTTTCTCTTCTCACCATTAAATATCAGAAATTATGGAGAACTTTGGAAAATTTTATTAACAGAATGCATGGAAATAGCCAAATTGGGTTTTCATGTAAGATTTGAATAATCCAACTACATTTAAGAAACATCCATCTAAACAATTGCCTGCTTCATTTAGAACTCTATAAATTTAGATTTAAATATATATATGTATGTATCTTCAGGGCAATTAAATCTAAAAATCAAGGCCCCATTTTCCATTTTATTTGGCAATCAAGTTTCCATTTTTAGCCAATAATTTCCATTATTAGCCACTTTTTTCTTCAACTGATCATCTATTAATTGAGTGCCAACTATGTGCCAAATGCTGTGGAAGAAACTGGGGATATACCCAGGAAAACGAGTCCCTGACCTTTTGGAACTTACCTTTATAGGGAGAGAAAATAGTGAATAATCAACTAAACAAGCAGATAGTGCAGACCAATAATTATTAAGAATGATGCAGAGAACAATAAAGCATGGTGAGGGGCAAGGTCAGACAAAGACAAGGGAAAGTGCAGTATGATGATGCTTCCTGAAGTGACAATGGGAAACAATGGCAAGGTAATATCTGAACAGAGAACTGTCTTAGGCAAGAAAGTAACGAGGCAAATGTCTGAGAAAAGACCAGGCCAAGAAGAAGAAACATCAACAGAAAAGTCCAACATAGGGGCCTGACTGAAAAGTTCAAGGAAAAAGGAGAGCTGTGTCACTAAAGGGCAAGGAACAGGGAGAGTAGCAGTTAAGGAAGCACGATGATGAAGAAATTGAACATGGTTTCTTCCATATAAAATTCCTAGGCACCTTAATCAGTTCTGGCCACTGTAAGAAAACACCACAGACTGGATGGTTTAACCAACAAACATTTCTCACAGTTCTGGAGGCTGGAAGTCCAAATCAGGATGCAAGGCTGGTTCTGATGAGATCCTTGTCCTGCTATGGAGCGCCATGTTCTTATTTCTTCACAGTCAAGAGCAGAGACGCAGCAAGCTCTGTCTCACTTCTAGGAAGGGAGTTGATCTCTCTCACAAGGGAACCAGCTTCAAGATTTAAGCACCCCACAAAAGACCCCATTTCTTAGGGCCTGACTTAGTATCGATAATTGCTGTTAGAATTTCAACACATGAATTTGGAGGGATACAAACATTTAGTCCTTAACACTAGACATTCCTGGGTTTTATTGAATTTGTGGGTGCTCATGGGAAATCTCTCAATGATATTGTGGAAGAACTTAAAATATGACCTACCTGCCAGGCTGGAACGATGAAGATTTGGAAGCCAGAGAAGGAAGAAGATAAGATACAGCTTCAGTCCATGAGAAGGTTACGCTGGAGATTGTCAGGGTGTCTGTGAGGTTCAACTACTAGCTTGAGGTGCAGCTAACAGACTCCTGGTCCATTCACTGTTGCCCAGGCTGCTCACCTCTAGAAACCTTTTTGCACAGCCCTGGCTGGCATCTGAAAGGTTTAAGACGACATAGTTAAGTTTCCAAAATATTACCCTCAATTATGAAAGGGACTACAATTAAAAATTATGGCAGATTAACACTAAGTAAACCAGGACCACACCAAGAAAACTGACATGACTGGTCCTTCCGCATTAAATGTAGGTCCTCAGCGTCTTTCCCACTCACTCTGGGCACTGGATTCTGTGGAAGCTGGCTGGGACTCAGCTGCGTGTTTGCTTTACGAGATGCACCTACGCTTCTTCCTCCAGATCTCATTGGTGAAGCTAGGAATACCAGCTGATGCAAGACAGCTGGGCACATACCCAGGCCAGCAAAAACCTGACAGACTCTACCTCAGACTTAGGGAACATCACGTTACCTCTTCAAAATGATGGAATTCCCTCCCGCTGTGCTTATACAATATCCTCCAGAGGTCAGAGTTTTTGAAACAAAAATTGGAAAAAAAAAATCTAGGTTTTTTTTTTAACTTTTTGTCTCATATCACTTTTTAGTTCTATTGTGGAAAGAGGCAAATCATTCCTTTCTTTGCCTCATTACTTCAAGACCATTTGAGAGGTAGGCGGAAATTGTCAGCACAGAGATCGGAAAGGTCAGCTTCGTGACTGACACAGTCGACTGGAGAGTGTGGTTTAGATGTGAGGCCAAGTAGTCTTATAAATACTTTACCTCTCGGTAATTAGACAGACTCGCTCGGTTACTGACACAACTGGACAACTTAGGTCTCCTTAGCAGGGGTAGAGCCCACTCTGAAAGGTCACAGCTCAAGTGAGTAGAGGATGGGACACTGCTTCCTAAAGATGGAGGGGACTGGAGGGACTCCAGTCTCACACTGCAGAGAATGACTTCTTCCATGGTGAGTTCCAAAGTAGAGAAGGAAGTCAAATACATTTCTATCACCCAAGTTCCTAAATATGGGGACATAAGACAACAGAAAAGGAACTTCCCAGTAGAAACTCATCCTCTGACTTGTGTACAGCAGCAAGAACGAAGGTAAAATTGTCTCAATGAACAATTCTGTTCACGCTATAGGTTTTATGAGTAGGAGGGTTTTACAAAAGAATTCTCTTTTGTAATTGTAGCTCATAGTAGATCTCTAATAAATATAGATTATGTATACGTGCATGGAAGATGTTATTTTCATTTTATTTCCTCACACAGAAACCTTCAAATGACTCCTTTTTATAAGTTAAAGTGGAATTTCTTATCCCAGAGTCAATCGACTTTACTATCCTGTCCTAACAAATCTTTCCACAGAATGTTATGCACTTACCTAATGGGATCATCCCATTCAGCTCAAGGGAGTCCAGTGAAATTAGTTACAGTGTGGTCATTTCATTTCTGATTGTTTGGCTTGTATTGTTTTCCCTCCAATCCCTATCCTACCTATCCTACATACCCAGTTCAAATTTCACTTTTTTCCCCACATATTCCTAAATAAACTAGTCCAGAATTCTTTCCCTTCCTCCAAATTACTTCTACTAACTTGTATAACTCAGTTATTACTTTTCAAGTATTTTCTTGTACAGCTATACAATTTTTCAGTTGCATACATCCCTCCTCTTAAATGAGTGTGATCCTGGAAGATAAGACCACACGTTTTCTTTTTATTCTCACACGAGCAGAGCACTGGGCTGACAGTAGCTGCACATTGTTCTCCCGGGCTCTGTAATAAGGAACAAACGCTTGATGTGCTGCCCTTTCCTGCCCACGCTCTGCAGCTGAACACCAACCCAGCTGACTCCTTCACCTTCACGCACAGCCTGTGGTGTCTGAGTCTAAGCCGGCGCGACCAGCCTCCAAACTAAGTCAGGATTCGCGTTTCCACTACCATCTCCAAGCAGAGATAGTTCTTCTTCTAAAGCAGTTCTGAGATAGTACACTCAAACTGATCCATCATTAAGTTTTAGTTTCACCTCAGTTTAGATCCATATATTCCCTGTTACCTTCTCCTTGGACTTAACTTTAGCATATGGTGATGCCAGAGTGCAGGGGACACATACATTTTTGCAATTTTGGAGGGCAGCTTAGCAAAGATACCACATGGTGAAAAGTGTATAAAATCGTGGTTAATAAATTCCATTTCTGTGACCTCAAGAGAGTCATAAATATGTGCAAAATTTTGCTACGAATATTGTTTATTATGAAATTATTGTAAGGATTAAAATTTGAAAAACCAATTCTATGTCAAGAAATGAGAATTAATGAGGTTAAGTTCTGATATGTATGTTATGTGTTATGTATATTATGAAAATTCATGTGGTTATTAAAATGATGCAAAATAATTTTATCAGTGTGGGTTAAGTTATGCTAAAATGATGACTAGCATAGCTGACATATCACATAAAAATATGACATATGTAAGCATAGTAAAAAATAGAAGTTCTAAAATACAGAAGAATGATACCATACTTATCACTTGGGAAGTGGGGTGATAAATGTTTTTTCTTTTCTTTTGGTCAATGATTATTATCTTTTGCTCTGGAAATAATTAAAATTGGACATAATTTAAATTTAAAATGAGCACTAACCAATGTTGTTATCAGAAGAATTTCAAAAAGATCTACACACTCATTACATTATTTATGGTTGTAAACTCAATTCACACTGGTGGTAAGGATATGAGGTGGGGCTCTATGTCATAGAAAGAAAGTTATGAAAAATATCCTCTACCTGCAGCCACTGGGGAAAAAAATCCATCCTTCTCTAGAAGCTTCTCTAGAAGCTCTGTACACTGTGATCTGTAACAGCACAATTTTATTTGCCTTCTCCAAATGATATACATACTAATTTGTCATGAGAATTCCTTTCTGTGTTTTAGAGGTCACAGCATTAATGATGAGGCCTGGTTTACAGGCAGTTCCTCTTGCCTTTTACAAACAATGATAAACTCTCATATTTTGCTTATTATAAATACGTTTGAAAATGACAGTGAAAAATAAATATTTTAACAAAGCAAATGAAGAAGACATGAAAAAGAAGCGACTAGATACGTATTTATGGAAGAAGTCTGCAGACTTTATAACAACAGTAGTTATTATATTCACAGTACATTTTGTCCTGGGTTTATGGGAATATGTTAAACAATATTTAATTATGGTTTGGGAGTGGATTTAATGAAGGGTTAATTGTTCCACTATTTCTGTGACTGGGCGATTCCTTGATCTGTGTCCTATGACCTGTACATGTTTCTAGAGCACTGCTGTAGGCGCCCCACGCTGTGCTGAGGCCTAACCATGAACCTTCTCTGCTCTTACAAATTGAGAATTCCTCTTTGTGTTCATTTGCTTTGCATTTCAAGCTGACATCCTTGCTTCTTAGCACATTTAATGTGAATTTCTTGGAAAAGAAGAATAGGAGAGAAGGAGGGAATTTCCCTTGATTTGCATAGCACTACCACTGGAAGATGTCAGAGCAGGCCTTTATAAATCTGGGGTGCTTGAGCGCCTCCCTCAAAAGGACCTTGGGACCCAGTGTTCTGGGACCCTTCACCCAGCTAACACTTCCCAGCTAACACTTCCATGGCTCGCATTTCTCTCCCCTGCTCTGCCCAATATATGAGTCTCTTAAGGAAACCCCATCCCTGCCTCATGCTTTAATACCTTGGATCCATTCCACTTTCTTTCCCAGCCTAGAATTTCTTCTTGGCTGACCTCTTTGGGTCTCATCTTGACTGCCCCATCTTCAAGAGAATTCCTTCAACCTCACTACCTATGTTAGGTCTCCTTTTACTATCATTTTTTAATCTAAATCACCTTTGTCCTATTCTGCTTCTGTCCTAGCAATAATTATACCTGTAAACATCTTGTCTATTTCCTACTTCCTCATGTATTGTCAACACACCCATTGACTATGAGCTGTATGGCTGCTGCAATTATGATTATCTTTACTGTTGATGTCTTAACTAATTTCTGAATGAAAAATGAACCAACTAACTGGCTAGCTACCATCACCTTCCTTTGGCAGAGAGCTTTCCAGAACACCTCTCTGATTGCTGGCAAAATTTTGGTTGCTCTCTCCTGGGAAACATGCCAGCTGACCACTGTATGATGAGTGGAGATCTCCATTTAACATATATTGTTATCAGGAAAATGTCTTAAGAGCTGCCCTCCTTAGCAGTAGACAATGAATGGGGCAGTTCCATTTTGAAGACTTAGGTATGTGACTCACGTGCAACATTCAGCCTTAAAGCAAACTCAGAGAGCTTAATTATGTTTTCCATGGTCATATTTGAATTTGGATTTGTCTGACATTAAAGTCCCACCTGTGTCCATACCAAGCAAGCCCTGGCTGATAAAATGAGACTGAACGTCTTATCTGCTCACTTCAATCCTATATGACACTATGTTCTGCACCTCTTGGAGAGAAAAAAATCCCGAGGAGAATGGTTGCTGGGCAACCAAGGCACCAGGATGTCCTGGCTGCAGCATAATCAGCAGGAATCTGGCAAACGTCCCAGAATTAAGGAAACAGGAATAATCATTTATCTGTGCTCTAATATCCTATCAGGGTTGCCTTGAATTCCAGTTTTGTCTGCTAAAATTGTAAACATCATTTCCAATACACATCATCCAAAGTGTAATTATGTTCTGCAGCATAATTTAAAACTCTATTGACTAATGACTTAACTCAATTGATGAATTCGTCCAATTTATAGTATCGACCCTGGACATTTCCACATGAACCATCATTTTTAAAAAGGAAGTTTTCCTGATACTATGTTATGTCTCACCTTCATGAAGTCACTTATCTAGATGATTAAATTTTCTAAATATAGCCAGTAATTCTGATTAGTTTTAGGCACAGACTTAAGATTAACCAGTCTCAGTGTCTTAGGTACTAGCCAGACATAAAGAACATGCAAAGAAGGTTCCAGAATGTTTGAATAACATTTAGGCACTCACAGAAATATAAAAGGTTTGAAATTCAAGTGTTGAGAAAGTCGAAGGTTGGCGAAGCTCTTTAGCTCTTTTGGGGAGAGCTGTGTTCTCTGCCTCCCCCACCAGCTGCCCCACAACACACAGACCCAGTGAAGAATGAAGCTGTTTGTTCACCCCATGAGTAGTGAGGGGGTTCAACTGACCACTCAAGGAACTTGCTATGGGTTCCCTGCACTCAAAAGACAGAGTGAACTAACGGCTTATACCCCAGAAATCTCAGTGGTCAGAAGCAGCCTGTAGCGCCCTCTTACAGCACAGTTGGCAGAACGTTTTGCTGGGAACCAGCGCCGGCACTGAAAACGACTTTAAGGTTTGCATTTCCAGTGCAACGAGGACCCCGGCTGAGCAGGGGGGGAGTTGTCTGACACTGGGTGTCTCAGGGTCACCTGGAGGGTCTTGAAAGACGTCCTGGGAGAGATACCAGAGAGGCTTAAATCTGCCCATCTGGTAGCTGTGCAAAAGGTTGTAAATGTCCAGCTCCTAGCCATGGGAGGCAGGGACAACATCTGCAAGAGCTCCAAGAGAGAAAACACCAGTCTCAGGCTGAGTCAAGAGAGAAGGCAACTGTAGCCCCTTCCTGCTGCTGCTCTGAGAGGAAACCTCACCTGTAAATCCACTCAGCTGGCCATCGCTGTGCCAACTAGAGTTTTACATTCCTTAAATGGAGCCTGTTCTGGAAAAGAAAGTGACTAAAGTTCTTTTCATAATGACGGGTGTCCTGAGAAGGTATGAAACTCGCCTCCAGCATGTGAGAGAACCAGACCCAGAGTGACATTTCCAAACAAGGGGGAAAGAGCACGAAGGGTTCCTTTGTTCCTTGTGGCTGCTGCTTCTTATTATCACTGGTTTCCTATATATTCCTGAGGGAAGAGCTCCACGCCTGGCTTTATCAGCATTTTGGACATCATTTAAGTACTTGAAGGATTATTTGTATTAAATGCTATTCGTGCTTACATTGTTACTTACTGCTGAGTTTGCTAGCCCACAGAAAGTGAAAAATAGATGAGGGCGTGACAATGACCAAAGTTACACTCAGCAGACACCATTCAGTCAAGCTTTGGAATAGTCATTTCAGTCAGACACAACCACGTCTTGTTAGCTGAGTGAGCCAAGCACAACTAGCATGTGCCTGGCACTCTGGCATACGTGACCCGGATGTGTGTTTCTAGGTGGGAGCTGCTCAGTGGGGTGCTGGGGAGGGAGCCCCAATGTGTCAAGAGGAGAACCTGAGCAGCCTACGGTTGAGGTTGCCTGACCTCCATACCCAAGGGAGTTTCTTTGACAGTGTTATTTTCTACATTTGTCCTGATTAAAAAGGCCGGGGCGTCCCATAGTCAATTCTGTGAGTCAGATGTAAAACCTCATTTTATAAAATGGGAAATGGCAACTTACAGAGATGCTCATTAAATTTGCAAAAAGAACTTAGCATTCAATCTAATTTAAACTCTTCACCATAAAGCAGTTTCTGTTAAATTAACAGCAAATTCAGAGGCTAGATCTTTTTGCTCTGACTTACGAAGTATAAATTTTCAAATAAAATTTCAAGAGCACAAGTTAACTCCATCAATAGAGTTTCTGAGCAATGTAACATTTGTCATATAGGTGATAGGCTAATGAATTAAAAAGAACTAATACTATATGTTCTAAGCATTGAACATGTGTCTGTTTCATCATCATATAAAAATCACTGAGCTATATCACTTTATCCACATTTTACAGAGAAGATTATAGCTAATAGAATGCTTTACAGCAAATAAAGAGATAGGACTCAGACTCAGCTGCCCTGACTTCACTTGATCTTAGCCAAAAGGCCGAGAAGTGATGCTCTGACTTCAGAACCAGTGCATTTTATAACTGGACTTTGTCTTTTCTTTATTTACTGGATACATATTGAATTAATACACATATGACAAAAGGAAGAAGAACAGCAGCATATGCATTGTTATAAGCATACTTGGTCATAAATTAAAATGAGTTCTATTAATTTATGTCATAAAAAGCTGTCTGAAGTGGGATGGAGAAAGGCAAGCCCCGAATGACAGGTGAAGTAGTTTGTGTGTGGGACAACAGTGTCACATTCAGATATAAAGATAAATGATTTTGCCCCGGGGTAAAAGAAAGGAGCTTTTCTTTTCCTGATGCTATTGGGATGATTTTACATCCTGATACGGACAACATTTTAACACATGTGAACTAGATAACTAACACAGATGAAAATAATGATCCTTCTTGATATATGAGAATGAGCTTCTTGGGTTCTCAAAGGAGGCACAAAACATTGACTTTATAAAAATAAATTAAAATGTCAAAGATAAAGATACTGCAAAAGAGTATATTCAACGAAGTCGGGGGTTTTCTGTCCCATCCCCCTGCTCTTTCAGAGAGTCCAGTTTACCATTCATCACTCAATCAGCATTTATTTTTTGTTTACTTGCATGCATATATGTATCCGTGTACTTTAAATAAGCATGTAGAATATTCCATCACTTATCAAAATGCCAGATAAAGCCTTCAGGGATTCAGAAAGTTTTGTTGCAGAATCACCTTTTTGACAAAAAGAACAGGATAAAACAGCTCACATTCTGCATTCAAGCAATTATGTAACAATGCCCAGGGTGACACGTGAAGAAGCAGAGAGGAGGTTGTTCCCAGAGAGTTCAAAGAAAAGAAAGTGACAATAAAATCAAAGCCTCTCTCCATCTCCTGAGTCACAATGGGTCACACGGCAGAAGTGACAGGATTTTGACAGATGAAAGAACTGACAGTAATTTTCTCCTGACAGCAACGTGAAATTCTTTAAGATAGGCTGGCAAAGATTGCGAAGAAGTCACAAATTTGGAAATCCCAAGGTCAAAAGCCAGCAGAATCTCAATTAAGGAAATCATTAAATGCCACTTCAACTTTGCTTGATAGGAATGAGATGAACTGACAGCGCCCACAACGGGCTACCTTGCCAAGGTCAGAGATGGGGGACGCAGCTCCTCCTTATTACAGGTTTTCTGTGGAGACCTGCCTTCCTAAGATTCCAGGCAGCATTTGGTAAAGCTTTCATTTATTTCACAGGTCATTTATTTATGTTCAATTTGCTTGACAGATTACACTTGGAGCCAACAAAAACACATACATTTTTTCATTTATTTACTTATTTATTTTTACTGATCTCAATTGGTTTTTTTAATTAGATTTATTTAATTGTATTTGACATCATTTTTAGTCCCCAGGGGGGTCCCACCACCATATCACCCGTGCACCATCACCTCAGACCGTTGTGCTCCTTCTGCCTTCATTCCTGTCTTTGCCCTCCCCCCCCACCTCCCCCCACCATGATCCCTTTGGTTTATCTTTGACCTTTTGATCTTGTTGAGTTTTTGTTTGTTTGTTTGTTTGTTTTTGGTTGTAATTGCCCATTTCCTTGAGGTTACTCTTCTTTTTTTTGTTTCCTTTTTTATTTCTTGTTGTAGTTGTTCCTCTTTCAAATTCCTCCTAAAAGTGAAGCCATCTGATATTTTTCTCTTGCCTTCTGACTTGTTTCACTGACTATAATTCCTTCTAGCTCCATCCAGGTTTCTATAAATGGTCCTAGTTGGTTATTTTTGATGGCTGAATAGTATTCCATTGTATATATATAGCACATCTTCTTGATTCAGTCATCTATATTTGGGCATTTGAGTTGTTTCCAGGTCATATCAATTATTAAATAGTGCTGCAATAAACAGAGGGGTACAGGTGCTCTTTTGTAAAAACACGTTTCCCCTCATACTGCTTTTTCATGAAATTGAAGTATGTGTCTCCTCTCATATCCTATATAAATCTGTCAGAAATTCTGGATGAGACTTCCTTCAGAAAATATCCCAAATCAACCACTCATGTTGAATGAGTTAAATGCCCATTGAAGCCACCAACAACTCTCACCTGGATAAGTGCCCCTTAACCAGCCTCTCTGACATTACTTTTGGTTTTCCTAATGCCCTCCCCGCAGGCAGGCAAGATGGTCCTGTAATCATTTTCACACATAACACTGATTGAAAGAAAAAAAAAAAACCAGCACGTTATATCATGCTACTCCTGTGATCAAACATTGCATTTCCTTCTAGGCAAAATCTGATGTACTTCCAGTGACCTTCAACCTGACTCTTCACCATAGTCCCTCCATGCTCAACACCAGTACCCCCTGCCTTGGACTTTTCACAGGCTGTTCCCTCTGTCTAGAATGCTATTCACATAGATAATGCATGACACAATCCCTAACCTGCTTCAAATAGCAAATGTTACCTCCCCACACCAAATCTCCCTTGCCCCGTTTCATTTTTCTTGCAGTATTTATCACCTGCTATTTTACTGTACTTGATATTTATGGTTATTGATTTTTTCTTTCTCTGTTACAATGTAAGCTCTGTGAAGAATGCAGTCTTTGTGTTGGTGACTATTCTATTCTGCACAACTTAAATAATTCTTATTCCAAAAGAAATGTTGACTAACTGGATGATAGACAACAACATAAAAGCTTTAATTACTTGCAGGACTTGGGTAAATCTTAGTTTTAAAGAACTGTGCTCAGGTAGAAAAGGTAAAAATATTAGAGCTCTATCACAATACTATATTTAATAAATAACTTGCATATTTAAACTAGTGACATAAATGACGTCAACAACATCTTGAATTGTCACACAAATTAGGGTGTGGTTATAAAGTCCTGGTTAGTAAAAAAGAAGGAATTGATAAGAGCATCTAAAATGATGCACGGTGGAATGGTGGTGGGTACTGCCTGGCGAATACAAATGATGTCAAATATAATTAATTAAATTAAAAAAGAACTTAATAGAAAGAAAAAATAAAATGAGTGATCTGCTTAGAAAGGTTCTGACTTACTCATTTAAATAAATGATAATACATAACACGGGATCAGCACCTGCAGAAAAAGGGCTGCGCTACGCATGCGCGGCGCTCTCATCCCTGAGAATGCCTCATTTGCGGGATGGCTCTGCGATAGGTTCATTAGCCACTCTTTTTTCAGTCCCAAAGTAAGCCAAAGGCTAGTGCAGGGTCCCCACTCAACAGATAAGAAAACTCAGGATCAGGGAAAATGATGGCTCATGCCCTTATGGACCTTGCCCAAACCCACTCTGTTAATTTAAGATGCTTATGAGGTGACATCTTTTCTGATGACACAAGTGTCCCTGTGACACTCTGTCTTCTGTGCTCAAGGAGCCCTAAGGAAGCATCTCCATTGTTCTGTGACCCCTGATGCCTGCTTTTCCCACTCGGAAAAGTCACGTCTTTGAGCCCTATATGTTTCAAACGTGTCTACTAAAAGCAGCCCAGATTCAGATTTTTTTTTAAAGATTTACTTATTTATGCATAAAAGAACTGGGGTACAGGTCAGAGGTGTGGGAGAATGAGAGGAATCACCAGAGACAGAGTGGGGAGCAGAATAGACAGATCGACTGAAATACACTGCAGAGGGGTGCAGTAGGTGAGGCAGGAGAGGTCTGCTGTGCCATGTGGGTCCCCTCCCTGGCCCAGGACCAAACTCGTGCTGCAGTGACTATGGACAGCTTCATAGTACTGCTATTTAACCTCTTGCGCCACCAGGGAGACACCCCCCCACCGATTCACAGATTTAAACACACCTAAAACCACCTTGCACATCATGTGCGAATAGCTCCTGTCCTTGTGCTGCAATATGAGTGTTTGCTTCACATTTAGTATATTCATGCTGGAAAGAAAAATTTTGAGTCCCAAGATTATAGCAAACCTAGTCAGATGGATCATGCCAAGTTCAGAGAGTTTATTTGTTTGTTTGTTTAACAGCTGCATTCTTTTTTTCATAGGTACTTAAATACTATTTGAAATCTATCCTTATTAATTACCAACATAATCTAACCACAGACTTTTTTTAGTGTTTGTGGAATTTTTTTCCCAAAATACATAAAACTCTGTCTAAGAAAATCACATCAATAGTTAACAAAACACTTTGACTTTACAATCACAAAAACTGAGTAAAGTAGGCATATAAAATGTATACAGTTTTCCCACTGGTTTTAACAAACAACAGCAAAAAAAGGATCCTTAAGAAAACATTGGACTCTAAACAGAACACAAAGTCAATTTTCATAGAAACTGGAACAAAGTTAAAGTGACTATCGTTGTATGAAACTGCTTTACACACGAACAGCTGGCAAAATTTCCACAAACCAAATACACTGCTCTCCAGATAATAAAACAGAACTGAGCTGAGCTGCTGCGGTCTTCTACCAGCTTCCAGTCATTTCAGCACTGGCTTTCCCCCTACTGCAAAAGTCATCATAACCACGGTGGAATCTTTGATTCTTTACTTCTATTTTTACATTAGTTTTTTTAGGTCTGCTGCCAAATAAAAGTTGCATATTTTTAGATTGTAGAATCTGATTTTGTAAGTGTGTATCGTGATGATTTAATATTTGTGTACATTGTGAAATGATTACCATTAAGTTAATAAACACATCTACCACCTCACACAGTCATGTTGTGTGTGTGTGTGTGTGTGTAATGAGAACACATCTTAGCACATCTCAAGTACGCTACACAGCAGTGTCCACTATAGTCACCATGCTGTGCGTTACCAGAACTTGCTCATTTTATACCTGAAAATTTGTGCCCTGTGACCATCCCCCAGTCCCTGGATCTCTGAGTTTGACTTTTTAAAAGTGCACATACATAAGTGAGGTCATGCAATATTGGACTTTCCGTGTCTGGCTTATTTCACTTAGCATAATGTTTTCCAGTTTCATGCATGTTGTCATAACTGGAGTCTTCCATTTCTTTTTGGCATTTCTAACCATTTGGAGATGGATTGGGCGAAACTGACAGACTGGCACATCTTGAGTTGTTGCCAGTAAGACCAAGCCATGCTTTTGACACCATTATTTTCTCGTCCTAACAGTGAAGATTCAAGTTCTACAGTGTATGTCCTCATGTTCATCTGAATTTTCTGGAGTGTGTATGCTATTAACAAAAGGAGGAATGAGAACCTCAAGAAGGCTTCCATTTTATTCTCTTAATCCGCCCCCCAAATTATTTTAGACATGTAATCATGGTATTCATCTAAAGAAAGCTTTAGAAGAAAATCTTACCAGCAAAGAATATAAAGCTAAATATTTAGTGATATCATTTTTTGAAATTAAATGCTTCATCAACAATGATGTTGCCATTTTTTTTCCATATACGATCATTTATATAATTTCTTTGGTGTTATTTGTAATGAACAATTTAGAAAATGTCATAATGCGGTTAACATTTTGTTCAGTGAGGAACCCAGTAGTGTATGTGGTTGTGGTTAGAGTTCTCTCAAGGGAAATTGTGCTGGGAAAGTCATTGTGTGCTGAAGCCCAATCTGCTTAGTGTCATGAAGAGGAATCCGGTAAGTAGCGACGTCTGTTTGACCTATCACAGGAGAATGCAAACACTCCTGCCACATAAGTTATAGCCATTCTTTTGCTACCAAAACCACAGTTGCTTTGTCCTAGGTCTGGTCAGAAAAATACATATTTATTTATCTTGTTTTATTTATCTAGGTATAAAATAAAATTATATTAATGATAGAACTTTATGAAACACATAAACAGAAAGAATAAAAAAGTCATTCACAATCCCATTTCCAAATAACTTCTAAAATGTTACTGTATGTGTTTTGTCTTTTTATTAACTTGCATATATGTGTACATGTTACATGTGCAAATACATGCATTTATTAATGAGACAGGCTAATACCCTATGTATTATTTTGTAACCTAATTTTGTCATTTATTAATGCATTTAAACATATTGTTACATCACTAACTACTTATTTGCAAAATGCTTTTTTATTTCCAACATGTTTGGCGAGAATTTTAACAAGAATTTTCTCTTTTATATGTGAAAGCATATACATATATATGATCATTTGTGTGTCTATGCAATATAATTATACCACTTGCTTATTTTTCCCATTAGTTTATTACTCTTTCTTATTATTTTCTAAGAAATCAACATATTAAGTATTCACTGTCGGCCATTCATGACTCAAACAAATCCCTGTTTAAATTTTGTCTCTTGGGCCTCCCTGGTGGTGCAATCAATGGGTTAAGCAATGCACTGTGAAGCACACTGCAGCCACTGCAGCACAACATGAGTATGATCCCTGACCTGGGCCAGGGAGGAGATCCACATGGTGCAGCAGACCTCTCCTGTATCATCCGCTGCTCCCCTCAGCAGTGTATTTCAGTCCATCTGCCTGTTCTGCTCCCCACTCTGTCTCTGGTGAATCCTCTCACCCTCCACACCTCTGGCCTATACCCCAGTTCCTGTATGCATACATAAGTAAATCTTAAAAAAATAAAAAAAATAAACTGTCTCTCAAGTTTATTCATTACTAAAATCTCTATTTAAAAATACTTTCTTTATAGATACTTTCCCACATATTTTCCTCAATGAGATATTGTCCATAAATTTCACCCACATTCTTCTTTATTCTGTACGCAATTTAAAATTTTTACATTTACACTTCAGTCCTTATTAAGAAACACAATGACTTTGGAAAAGCAACCAAAATATCATTTTATTTCAATATTATTATCAAGTTATAATCATAATTGTTGTATAATGCATTCTTTCCCCATTTATTCAGAATGATCTTTATCATATGCTAAATTTTTTTTTTTCAGATCCTAAATTCTTGCAGCTACTCTTTCTGTCTGTGTTCAAATTTCTTCTCTGTGTCAGAACATTTGATGGGTTTGCTTCTGGTCCCACATAAGCTCATCTTAACTAATTATATCTGCAACAACTCTATTTCCAGATAAAGTCTTATTTTGAGGTATGGGATTTCAGTACATGGATTGTGGGCATACACAGTTCAGCCACACACAATGATCTATTGAGCTTCCGGCTCCCCAGAGACAAGTCGGCTAAAGCAGTGGTTCCAGTGCTCTCAGATTCCATTTAACAGCTTTTCCTAGCTCCTTAAGAATCTACATACAATGTTGTCAACTGACTTTAAAAAAAGCAAATCTACTTTAAATAACTCCCTAGGGGCATTAAAGTCTTCTGTTCTGTAAGCCCAGGAAACCTCAAACAACTCCAACCGACAAGGCCAAAGTGGTATCAAGCAATAATAGATGCTGGACACACTTTCTGGGACATTCTAAGGGATGTTGGTTCTCTCAAACTATCTTTGTTTCTATTTTCTTGAATATACAAAATCTTATTGTAAACATTCAAGGTATACAATGCTTTGAATTTGTAGATTTAGATCTTAAAAGCAGAACTGTCCAGTTAGATGGGAAACCACAGTGTTCTCATTGCTCTAACCAGCTTGACTTTATCTTTTTTTACATAAAACACTAAAAATTTCTCTGCATAGTACCATTTTGCAATAGTGTATAAATGAAGAGTAAATTAAATCTTTTGTCAAATTGTGTTCTTTCACAATTCAAGAATCAATCTGACAATTGACCTTTGAAGACATTGTGCTGTAAGAAATCAATTGGCAAGAGTAAAATGAGGCACATTTGCTTTCAAGGCTAAATAACCTCTTTAAGATGGAGCAAGTCACAAAAATGCTTTAATGACAGACATTATAATAGCAAATAGAAGTGGAAGCAAAAGTAAAGTGGATCTTACAATTTTTAGATTTTAAGTGCTGGGAGAAATTTATTTCATGAGTAAGAATGTCACTAAGTATGACATTCCTACCAATTACTTTGCACCTGGCTCATGAAATGACTGTCAACTAGATTTATTTAGTTCCAAACTCATTTTTGAAAAGTAAGATTTATGGGTCAGTTACTGAAATATGTGAGAAGAAGGGCTGGAAGAAGAGAGAGATTGATGCACTGTCCAAATTTTGACAGTTATATGCCAAGAATGACAAATCAAGACTGGTATGAGATAAACACTACAAAAGGTCCAGAGAAGTAGGTGTAGCCCTCTCACTCATGAAAGAGTTGCCAGACTAAATATCACATCTGTGGCAAATCCAGGTATTTTCAGGAAAACTGTTCATATGCAACTAATATTCATATTCAACTAATCATTCTGGAAGGTTGAGGACAGAATATCCATTCTCCACTTAAAATAATCATTTCTCGAACTCAGGGAATACTCCTTGAGAAAACTGGGGGAGGGAGTACTGAGAACAGGGTCCATGTTTTAGGAATTGTAATATACCAGTAAAGCTTCAATCCTCCAGATGAAGGAATCCTAGATCTGCTTGTAAGGAATCCAAGATCTTAGTGAAAGGAGAAGTTGAAACTGGAAAAGGTTTGGGAAGCATCTATAGAAGTGGGTGATGATAAGATCATCTGTCAGTGACTCAGACATAATGAGCAAGTCATGGCCAAAGTCCTACACAGTTTTGCTCTTGAACCCTCTTCAGGCTTAATGGAGGCTTATGTTTACATGACTAGGAGACTAGGTTCTCTTTTTAAAAATACAAAATCAGGTACATGTGTAAATATTCATTGACTCCTCTTTCTGGAGTCTTTGCAATTCTTTACTTTTCTGAAATATTTTCAGTTAATTTCCAGAAATATTTCTTAGCATGCCCTTGCATTGCAACCTGACTTCCCCTCACCCTTAGAACACGCTGCAGCTTAGACCTCGAGGGTTCCATGTAAGAACAGAGCCTTGAAATATAGTGTGCCTTATCTTCACTAAAAATCCATCTAGTTCTGATTCAACACAATACAAATCTTGGATTTCCTGACTTGTATTTGAAAATGGCTGTCCATGAAGTTCCATGGTCTATTAATAGTGTGGCATTCTAGACCTCAGAAACTAGAAACTACAAAGAGATTTTCTTTCAACCTTATCTCAAACAAACATTGAACCAAATAAAACAAAATAATGTTTATAAAAATAGGAAGTATAGACGTAGCAAGCCTCCTTGAGTGTTTACTAGTTCATCCTGATAGTTGACAAATGGAGAGTTTTGATTTTTATTTCATGCATGTAATGCAGTAATGCAGTTTTGCTTATCACTCTCTACTATACCACCTAACATCCAATAGGTTCTTACTATTTGCTGAATGAAGATGGATGGGAAATTTGGGAGCATGATAGAAATAGTACAGTACTATCACAGCTCCCTATTGAAATACATATCAAATCAGGTGAGTCGGCAGACTATGATATGGAATTGGGGCTGGAGTTCAAAATAAGACCCAAGTGTTAGGGGAAACTGTGATGGGGTAAGAAGTATTGTGTTGTGAGCATTCATCCCTCGAACTCAGGAATAGTTAACCTGATTATTATAAGTTGACATGCATGAGGCATTGGAGAAATCAATGTCAAATAGAAAGAAGGTGACGGCTGTCCCACCACCCAACATGGATCATATCAACATTTCCCAGATAGCATCAGTGTTGCCTATTCATACTCCAATATGCGAAGCATACCAACAGAAGATCTGAGTCCAGTCTTTCATTCTGAGACAATGAGTGCAGAAAGCTAGCTCCAGCAGTCAAGCTTTCTGAACTACGCAAGAAATGACATTACCAAGTAACTATGTGAGAGGGAATGGAAGCAGATGTAAAGAGTGATGAGGCACAGACCTCTGAACCAAACCACTTTCCTTGAAGAGTTTTGAAAATAAATCTAGCTCACCAAATGTGAAGCAGGAACTCAGCAATGTCAGGTTAATTGAAAATCCAGCAGCAGCAGAGCACTAATATGATAATGGCATAAAGTTGGCTCAGCGTCTCTAGCAAAAGACAAAAAACAGTGACATTTATCAGATCTTTTGGATAATATTTACATTGCTTAAAATAGTTGGCATCTACCCCAAATAGATTTATATTCACAGAAATTATTAATATTAGTAAATGTAACATCTTAGTACTTATTGCTCTGCAAAGATATATCCAATGCTGTGTCACTAACTTGGTGTGCCCAGTTGCTGGCTTATGCTCATTTGTTACCTACACTTATCTTGCTCAGCTAGACTATTGGACTCTGGGGGCTGAAAATGTAAAATCTTTTAATGCATTCCTAGCCTCCCGATACAGATATAGGTATCAAAGCAAATAATCTTGAACTGATTAATCAAAACAGAATAGATCACATATTTGCCTAGAAGTTATCTTTTTACTTCTGATAAGAAAACAGACAAGAGGCAGGTGGACAGGGGCTGAACCCAAACAAGCATTGGAAAAGGGGTGTGGCTGTGCATCCTTGGTAATTCCCTAACATTCTGAGCTTCAGCTCACTGATCTGAGAACAACCATGTTTGGGCTAGATGATCTCTATATCTATACAAAATGTACTGTACTGTACACCTGCTCTCTTCTTCTGATATTTGTTGTATCTGTTCCACCAAACAGTAGGAAGTGTTATGGCAGAATGGAAGCTACTGGACCATAATCTGAGCTGATTCCTTTAGATGATTTCAAGGAAAGAAGGAAATTTAAACAAATGAAACATTTTTCTAGACAAACAGTTACAAATGCTTATTTTAGAGTTGTGGGACCTACTGATATAATGATAGCACTTAGGAAAATGAATATGCATAGCTGTAGTATATAACAAAACAGTTGTGTAGGGAGACTAACTTGAATTTTCTCAGTAACTAACATAATTTGTGAGGTTTTTACTTTTATAACAGCAAGACCCGGAAAATTTGACACCAGAAGAATCCTAAAAGTCAAGCATCATGGAAATGTATTGATCAATTTTTGCTGAGCCAAGATCACCTCCACCCCAACCAAGTACATCACTGCTGATTACCAAGTGACATAAAATAAAAAAGAAAAGTGTTCTATTTATTGATTCATAAGTTGTTATTTGATGTCTATTTTCCCCAAAACAGTAGAAAGTGTTATGGCAGAATTGGGAAGCAATGGCTGGACAAACCAAATAGCATGATTAGATGCAATTTATGTTTACAACACTTGGCAGCCAAAAAGGGTTATTTTTGCTATATACTTTCCAGCACTTTCTGAAATCTATTTCAGGGGCAAGCTCTGCTCTCAAGATGGCCTCTTCTTCCAGGCAGGGCGGCATTGGCCCAGCTTCTAGCTTGCCCACTTGGCCATGCACTGTGCTGTTCAGATGGGCCCTCTCAAGAACAGGTTAAGACACACAGAAGCTTAGCATCTGTCAGTGGCCATCCTCAGAAATATCAAGTACAGACACTTGGGAGTAAGGGAGGTCGCTGGGGCTATACTAATAATAGATTAGAGAGGAATGGTTTGCAGAGAAAGCTGGGGTGAGCAGGGATGAGAGGCAGATAGAGGAAGCATTTTGGCTTTTTATGGATTATCTCCATACCTGCTATTGGGTCTGGAAGATTCCACCAGTCCCACCTCATAGCCTATAGACTCTCAAGAAAATTCCCCTTATAGAAGCCAACATGAGTAAGTCTCTCTTTCTTTCAATGATGTCTAATTAGTTGTTTCTAACTGAAAGTAACTGTCTTCAATTCATTACACACATGCAAAGAACTCAAAGTTAAAATGATTGAAATATAAAATTGCTATTCACTTTCTCTTTGTACCAGGAATATTTGGAAAGAATTATAGAGTATTATTAAATCAAGAGGCACTCGGGCATTGATGGCACATGAGAGTCATAAAGAGAAAATAAATGCTCTCTACCCATGTGTGAAGCTGTAGAAAGTGAGAAGCAACAAGTGAGTCAGCGTGCTCTCTGCTGCCCACCTCCAGCACACCCCCCCTCCTAAGTGCATCTCTGGAGCAGCTGGAGGAGCAACTAGGACACGAGGAGATTAGTGAGCAGTCAGGCACTTCAGTGGCTGCCAAGGTGAATCTTCCCAAATCCTGACTATGTTTATTTAAGTGAAACATCTGCCAATATAAAGAGGATGTGTTTATGGTCATAGCAACACTATGGCTTCTGTTCTCTGAATGATGATAATGCTGACAGTGACTGGAAGGCCTTGTCCTTAGAGGTTTCCCTTCTTTCTTTTTATTATTATTACTAGGTAATAAACTTTTTCAAGTGAACTCTTTGTGCCACGCAGATCCATATCAGCAATAGTAATAAAAGAGTTGTTCTTTGCCTTTCCTTCTGATAAATGGCCAGTGGGCGTAAGGGAGCACTGAGGAAGTGACTGAATCTGCTAATATAAACCAAACTGAATGCTTCCACCAGAGTTCAGACACTAACCAGTGACAAGCCAGCTGAGAACATTGTATATTTTCACAGATATGAGTGGCCTGAGAGTGAGCTGTCTTTTTTTTTTTTTTTTTCTATATTATGGGGATGGTAGTAGGCGTGGTGTTGCCACCTCCCCAGGGATAGAACTATGAAGCTATCTAGAGTATAATTTTCCAGAGTATAATTGTATCCATTATCCTACCCATAACGTTACTTGGAAAAATATAGGCTCTTGTTCAAATAAATTTGAGACACTGCATGTTTCTGTTCGACAAATACTTCAGGGCGAGTTTTGTAAAGGACACTTTCTCCGTGACTGAGATGAACCACATAGTCTCTGACCTTATGGAACTTACACTCTAACAAAAGGGAAAGAAAGACAGGACATATCTACTTGTCTGTACCAAGCTGAGTTCAGTCCTCCATCAATGTCATCAAGAGGTTCTTGAAAACTACCACTTTAAGCAAAATAGAATGTACAGAAAGCAGGTCCTAGATCAACTCTTTCCTTCAGTGTTGGCCAGGGCTGTTTTGTTTCATTGACATTTAACAAAATGTCAAACAAAATGGTATTATCTGACGACCTGCTGCAACCATTATGTGCAGATCCCTGGGCTGGGAGGCACAAAGACAACAGCTAGGCAACAACTTCTCCACCCTCCCAGATGGTGCCCTAACAAAATGCCGCAGTCTTCAGGCCCTACAACAGTGCATGTTCATTCTCTCAGAATCTGGGGATCAAAGTAGGAAATCAAGACAATACCAAATGCTCTGGTAGCCCCAACAATCCGACACTTCAATCTCATGGCAGCTGAACTCCAGTCTCTACTTTGTCTTTCATAGCTCTCTTCCCTTTCGTCTGTGTCTTCACATCATCTTCTTGAAGTGGAAAATAGCTGAAGTTATGTTGAGAAAAGGCTCAATGTAGACTGAAATTTCCAGGGAGTAACTGATAAATGTTCTCAAGCCAAACACCTGACTTATACCCAGACAACCACTTAGGAATCTCCTGCTACTGCACTCTCTGCTTGCTTCAAAGTGTAAATGTGCCCCTGTTTGGACAATAAATATTCTGTAGCCTAATTGCTCAGGGCTCACATTTTGCACAACAATTTCCTCAGGGCCTGCTGGGGAAAATAAAGATCTTCTCTTGGGCCTCCCTGGTGGAGCAATGAGTTGAGTGCCCCACTGTGGGGCTACCACAGTCACTGAGTTCGATCCCAGGCCGGGGAAGGGACCCACATGGTGCAACAGACCTCTCCTTCCTTGCCTGCATCTCCCCTCAGCAGTGTATTTCAGTCAGGTTTGCCTATTCTGCTCCCCACTCTGTCTCTGGTGAATCCTCTCACCTCCTGCATCTCTGACCTGTACCCCAGCTCTTATATACATAAATAAATAAAAATCTCTAAAAAATATTAAAATAGATCTTCTCTCCTCCTCTCTGAGTACTGCCTGGTTCCCTAACAGAATCCTGCTGTAACATTCTTACAAGGCACAGTGGACAAGGAGCCCACCCTACTCCAATTCAATGTCCTCTTAACTAATTACATCATTAAGCAATGAACTTCATTCCACATAAGGTCACATTCTGAGGTGCTTGGTGTTAGGAGTTCTATATATTCAACCCATAACATGGACTCAGCAAAATATGCTATTTGTAAAAAAGGAGTAATCACACATCTACAAAAACTAATGAGTGAGCTATGAAGAGAGATGAAGCTTTGATAAAGAATTTTTGAGCTATTTGAACTTGAGGCAGACAAAGGAGATTGGGGATTCCATCCCTGGTAGTCATCACAAACCAGTCTTTTTCTGAATTTGAAAATGCTGCTCTCATATCCCTCACCAAAGACTTCTCGACACTCAATACAATTTTTGGAATCCTGGACTTTGCATGCACTATAACACAGGTTGAACCCCCAAGGCCACCTTCAGGACTCCCAAATCAGAGATTTGGCTATCCGAAACTGCTGAATCTCTGTCATCAAGATATCCTCCTTGGCTGTTTTGAAATTACTGAAATACAAGTCATAACTTTGCTCACACCTCAGTGCAAAGTGCTAAAATGTCAGTAGGGTCAGATTTGTTTCTTGGTCGAGTGCTGCTATGTGAAAGGCTACTGAGAATATTCTCTGACAGTCCCCTGTGCTCTTTCCTCAGACTTCCCTAATCTGTGTGGATCGGCCAACATTTGGCCCATCACTGAGCCCCAGTTACAACATATGAATGGGGAGAAGGAAGCAAGCAAATTGGGCAGGAGCAATAGTTCAGAGGAAATGTTACTCTTAGGTAGACAACCATAGACAATTTCTGGAATCCAGGTGGGATGATAAGTAGGCAATACAGCATGCTGAACACAGGTCTGGAGAGTTGTCAGTTCAATGGATTAATGATTTGGGATTTGAAGATACTGCCAGAGATTCATTATAAAAATGAATCAGACTAAAACTGGGGTGACCTAGGAAGTTATCATTTCAAAGAAATAGGAACCAAATACAAAATCAACACTACCAAAGAAAACTATGGAGTATGGAAGTGCAGTTTTATCTTCCCTGTTTTTAAGGAGATGTATTGTATAATGATAATCTAAACATCTTATACAAATGATGTTACTTATGGTTTTGGGGGGTTTTTTTGTTTTGTTTTGTTTTGGTTTTTTGTTTTTGTTTTCTTTTTTCTTTTTTCAGAACAATAAGCTAGTTTATTTTGAAAATGTGCACATTATTGATTTTCCAGCAGACAATCTAGACAGCAATTTCGGGGAAATGAGTATATATAAACACTCACAATGGCCCATTCAATACAAACCCCATCCCAGAACAGATATTTCCAGTGGTGGTCTTGCATGGATAAATACAATAACCACTGAAATACAAAGTTCACAGGAATGACACAATGCAAACGGATTTCAATAGTGAAGTCCAAAGTCATTGTGACATTGCTTAGAAGAAAGGATATTCTTGGCAAAGCCACTTCTATTGGTTTGGTTAAGTAGTTTAGAATTATTCCTTCAGATGTTTAGTCACTGATCTTCTGATTATTTTAAAAGATTTAAATGTGCGCGCAAACACACATACCTTACCTTATTACAGTCCTCTAAAAATATTCAACTCTTTTGTGCTTCTGAAAATAGTAATTTCCCCCATGCTCCAGCAGCCCATCTCAACGGGGTCATAAAAGAAAACACTTAATAGAATTCATTTTCTTTAATTCAACTTATGTGCTTATAAAGCATATTTTAAAAATCCTACTTTAATTTTGAAACTTTAGGTGAATGACCTACATGATGGAAAGAATCTGGTCTGTTATTTTAATGAATATCTGAGGAAGTTTTTGTCTTAAAATATATCTTCTGGAATGGTTGCATTTTCCAGTCAAAGCTGCATTTACTCAACAAACTTCCTAATCTTTCACACTAAGGACAATATGCTGACAGTGATGAGAAAATATTTTCCTTAAAAATTGACCATATGTTGCAAAATTTCCTTGCACTCAGCTTTCAAAATGTCTACCTAGAATAATAAATCAATTTTAGAAACTATGAGACTTAAAATAAAGAAAAAACTCTATTGATAGTAGACTAAGAAAGACTGTTTCAGGTATGAGGGAAAACTTACAGATTTCATGAAAGCAATAATAAACATCTATCTAAGATGCAAGTAGAATACTTAGAATTTAGGAAGTAAGGACATTCTTAATACAACCTAAAAATAGCTGTTGAGATTTATTGAAATGTTACTAAATTTCAAACGCCACACATGAATTATTTGATTTCCTTCAGATTGTAAATAGTATGTGCTATTACTGTGATTCTTTCATATCTATTAATAGAATAATGTCTTGTTTGCATGAATACAGATTAGGACAACAAGATTCTGCAGCTGACCCAAGGATCACTGTATCACATGTTAGTCAATAACTAGACCATAAGAGTTCTAATCCCACTGAACATATTTGCTATTTGGTTTATGTTGGGGGAATTATCAGCTTACAGATATTAATAGTTTGCTTTCCCTTGGAGAAATACAGTAGTAATAAAATTAATTACAATCATCACTTTATACATACATACAAATATACATACACACACATACACATACACAGTAAGTATTGTGTTATAAAGTAAGCATCTGTCCTTTTGGAATACTCTGGTAAGAGTTTAAGCATTCAAAATGCCCTGTGATTTATTTCAAGGGCTGACATGTACACTGTGTTGGTAAACCCTCCATTGCACTTCAACTTTGTATGGTGAACATTTATATTTCATTATCGTTTCTGTAAAACTGCATTCATAATTCTAAATCTGTACCTATAGAATGCCTACATTCAAAATGAAAGGCATTTTTACACTCCTTGATGAATCTAGTTGTCAGAAATTGTACTCCATTCATTTTAATAATTCTGAAACTCCTAACATATTCCTTTAAAAATACTCCTAAAGGTCCAAGTGGGTAAAATACTTTTCTTGGACTTTCTAGCACATGCAAATTCATACTCATGTCAGGACCACTTTGCAGAAGCTGTTGGGATCCTGGTGACCCCTTAGTCACCAGAGTTACCTGCCTTCTCTATCCAGACCTGAAAAACACGTCTACATTGATGAAACTTCTTATCATTTGCCCCTAAGCCTTCTTTCCTTAAGGTGGTATTCCTCACTTTTTTTTTTAAATAAAATTCCATGGTGTGCTTGTTCAAATTACACACTTTCAGTATTATCTTTACAAAATGATTCCTTGAATTTTGGATAGTGTACAGGAATTAACATTACAAACGAAAACCAATGCAATTCGAATGCAGGTGGTAGAGGGACCACATTTGAGAAACACTGACTGTATAATGAAATCATTCTTTCTGATGTATGAACTGATAGCATGTACCTGTGTATACTGGACCCTTGATCTATTTGCACCAAAGGGTATAGGAAGTGGGCAACTGGAACAGAAGTACATCCACTCATGAGTTGCAAGTATTTTACTGTAACCTAATCCTAAAGTTTGAATATTAATTCACAAAGGCATACGTTTGCGATTTGGGCATAAATGTAATGAATGGCTAGATAGCTAGCAATCAGAATTCCAGAGCACATTGTTCACAAGCAATGAATTATTTAAAAGAAGGAAGTTCTAGGAGACAAGGCACTAAAGAGTATTCTAAAGCTTAATACCCTACCATATGGTGCTAATCCCCCTTGCTGTTGGATGAATGGCATAAATAACCAAAAGACCAGAGTGAACTCAGAATTTTCCCTGCTGGATCATTTTCCATGTGATGTGAAGTCAGTAGAATCAATGAGAAGACATAGACCTCACTCTACAGGGGACTAATATTCTCACATGTGCCAGCTAAAGAAAGCTAATTCATTTACTTTTCCAAATCTCCAAAAAACTTAAGTTTTCACCAGATTGTTTCGGTTATTGTGAAAAAATTCTATTTCTGTGATAAACTTTGAAGATCAGACTTTTCTTTTCCAGGATACTATTGTATTAATAGCTCAACATTCATTGGCTAGAACTTTCATTTTCATTTTTTCTTTTGAGAAAACCAATCTGTGCTGGTTTTGGAAACAATTATTCAACATGCAGCTTAAAAAATCTATTGGAACACTCTCTCTCGGGATAGTCAAAAGCCCAGGCAGAATTAGCTTTCCAAGAGGGAAGACAGTTGTTTACACTCAAATGTTGTGCAGTCCAGCAAGTCTGTAGAGTTTATTTTTAGCATAAAATCAGCTATTCCATTTTCCCCTACAAGTGAGTGAGCACATTAAAGTGATTAATTGGGTCCTAAATTACTGTACAACCTCATGTTAGAAAGACAGGAATTAGATTGTACATAAGGGAACAGAGAGAAGCTGTGAAATTCTAACTTTCCCTTCATTTCTCGTACAGTATATTTTCAAATACTTCTTTTCTCTAATTCTTTATATGACCTTGTAGTAAAAAAATGACAATTTCAGGAAAGAGTAAAATCAATGCTACTTTTGGAGAAATCAGTTTGATGATTTGTTATCTCTTTAAATTTTTAATAGTAAAATAAATAATTGTGAATATTACAATAGCAACAATAGCATTAATAACAAAAACCTGTATATTGCAAGAACATTAAAAACTGAATGACAAGACAATCAACAACTCTATTTGAAAATATTCTGATTATTTCTAAGCAACTGGCTTTTAGAAGTCCAGTTAACCTTTAAATGGTTTTCCTCCATATAAAAGTGATGAAGTTTAATATCATTAAAGAAGAGGCAGAAATTACCCAAATATGTTTTTAATTAAAAAATACAATCATTTACGGAAGGAAATAATTGATTTGTGAATAGTTAGCATGTGCTCTAAACCTAAATAATTAGAACCTAAATAAATCAGTTTAGTTCTATCAGCTTCTATTATTTCCTTATAAATAAGATAGAATAATGAGCTTTATATAACCAAGATAGTCTATAAACAATAGTCATATATTTCCTGAAACACTTCGGTTGTCTAAAAGATGACCCAAGTTAATTACAGATTTCATTTATGTGGAAATATAATGTCTGTAAAAAGAAACGGTTGTTTTCATATGCACTTGGATTAACAGATGGAAAGTAACCGAGAAACAGGTGGGATGTGTATGTTTGTTATGTAAGATGAGGCAAAAGTTTGGGCTTAATGAGAAAGTCATCTTCAGTTAGGAGCGTGGGAGGACATTTTGCCATTGAAACAAAGGCATAAGGAATAAACACTGAAGCTGTCAGGGTGAGAGCTGCTTCAGCAACTGTTTTTGTCTTTGTGTCTGAAGAAAGTGCAGAGATGGAGCACACACAAAAGAAGAGGAGCCTGGCTCGGGTGAAGACTGAACCAGCAGATGTGGCTGAAGTACCTCTGGGTTGCTCAATTTTATTTTTTGAATTTTTCTTCCCCTTACAAATTGTTTCATATGAGAAGATGCAGACTTCAGGCTTATAATTGATCTAACCATTGATCTTTAGTTCCCAGATATAAAGATTGTTGTTCAGACAGCCTGAGGCTAATCTATTATATAGAGTTTCTTGGAAAATGCTGCAGTTCCTTAGATTCTTGAAAGGGAATGTTGTTCATATGTCTTGTTTTGTTTTTTTCCTGATCTTTTTCAATATTTTTTCACTTTGGAATTGTTTCATGCTAAATTGAGGTGGTGTAAGGGTAAAAGAAGGAAGGGAAACATAGTTCTTCTATGAATTCAAATGAGTATATGATTGAATGGGGTTGTTGATTAAAGTGTATCACTTCAGACCAAGTGATATATCATCAGGTAACTTGATTTGCATGCGATGCCTGGATATGAATGAGATGTTTCCAGAATGGGAAGGCTGAAGGATCCTTAAGGTGATGTTAGAACTTGCTAATACTGGAAGGTACAGGTGCTAATGCTGGAAGCTTCAGACTGAAGTACAGCAATTAAAGGTTTTGGGAAGTATATTCCTTCACTTTCTCCCTACGGCACATTGGAAATCCAAAGGTGACAAAGCAGAAAGTTTTGTGGTTAAGGAAGGTGGAAAGAAGAGTGAAAATACAGTACGAGATGGAAGATTTTTAGAATGCAATGACTGATATGAGAAGTACTTTACAAAGAAAACTGCTCAGAATGTAAATGTTTTTAAAACCGAGAGAAGACTGAAAGGGAAATTTCCCATGGAAGATCTCGTCGATTCTGTTCCCAGTTACTGTGGAAGACAGTTCACTCGGAAGTGAAGAGGCTCCCCTGGGTTTCCGGCTCCTTGAGAGAAGTTTGTTCCAGTGACTTAAAGAAAAATTGAGTCTTACGCTAACTATAGAGTCAAAGTATAAGTGAACTGTCAGGTGACACTACAAGTGAACTATCAAGTGAAATTCAGAAACCAGGGATTGGGACAGAAGAGATTCTTTGCTATAGGTAAGCTTTTTAAGCTAGGTGAGGAATCAGAGGCTGTGTATCTCTTATATGTGAATTGTATCCCCTCTGAGGTAAAAATATTCAAGCATATGATACTCTCTAATACTCTATGAGGGGGGAACACCTTCAGAAAAGGTAGAGAAATACTACCAACATCTGGGCCCTAACACCCCAAGGTACAAGTAAAATCTGACATTTTAGCTCTAATATACTTTGCAGTCATGGAATAAGAGAGGTACAGACATCTGATATTCCAAAGGAAACCCGCTCAAAAGTTATATTGAGAAATCAGCCAGAGAACATGTTTGAGAACATTGATCAGAGGCAATTGTGGCTCAAGTTTATAAAGCTCCAAATTCTGAGAAAAAGAAAAATAAGAACTATGAGTTGTTTGCATAAGAGAGCAAATTTTGACAATATCACAAGTCACTTTCAGTCAGATTTGAAATTTTATGTTTCTCACTTCAGCCCTCAAGAATTCTTGGAAATATGTCTCCTTTCAGAAGTAATAGACTTATTTATTCTTAGAAACTGAATAGAAAGTAAATGTCATTTTAGGGTGATAAAAGATACATCTGGCCTCTTGATCACTGGACTATGACATTAGTGGTCCTGCAGTGATTGCTTTTTCTTGAGTCTCTAATAAGTTTATCTCTCACCTCCTCAAATCCATGCCTTTATCCCCTTATGATACCATCCCCATTATGGCCTTATTCACTTAGTAGTGAATAAAAATATGGCCAGATGGTCTAAAATGCAGAATTGGAACCACTTTATAGATGGTCCCAGATGCTTCCAGAAAACAGTTTAAATAGAATAAGTCTTAGAGTCTTATAAAGCTGTAATGGTTTGACTGGGGAAACAGTGAACACCATGTCACCAGAGTGACTCATAAAGAAACCAGGTGGACACATATCAGGATGTGGCAGACACAGTAAGCATTGACTGAGGAGGTGGTTAGATGACAAGTTAGATGACAAGTAAAGCTTCCTAAATGTCAGGACCAGAGCAGAATGAAGGGAAAGAGGTATAACTCTTTAAGACATTGTATAGATGGGTTGCTCAAAGCAACCAAATAAACAAAATCGCACTATGTTTATAAACAAAGCATTATTTATAGAATTCAAGAACATTGTCAAGAACAGAATTCAAGAACATTGTCCAAACTTCCTAAACCAGACAGTTACAATCAGGAGCTCAATTTGCAAAGCCAAGAAATATTTTAAAAATCAAGATGAGCCCAAATATAGGAAGTAAAAAATCTGGAGTTATCATTTACAGAATGCTAAGGAAAGAGAAGGCCATGAAAACTTTTTTAGAAAATGGTTTCAAAGCAAGTAGGTAGCTGCCTCTAATTTACATGAAGAATGAAGAGTAGAAATGAAGATTGGTGGCCCCATACTTTACCCCCAAAGGTAACCAAGGTGAGACTGGGGATCTGAATGTTAAGAAGAGACAGCAAGTGAAAATCAGGCATTTCTACAGGAAGGCAATGAGTACAGAATCTTAAAATTGAGAACAAGTTTGGTGTTTCCAGCAATAAAACAGAAAGCCACAGTGGCTGGAGTGGAACAAACGGGGAAATCGAGGCAGACAAGGTAAAGAGACCAGCAGGGTTCACTTAGTCTAGGAGATTGTAGCATTCAGTAGTGGATTATACTTTGCTTTTAAAAAGTCACACTTTTTGGCTGAGCAACTAGCATTGAAGGGAAGACAGTATAGACGGTATGCCACGTGTCACATTTAATGCGTCTCCAATTAGCTCATGCTTTCCAGTGTTCTCTCAGTTACTCCAGCTAGAATTCCTGGCAGTCTCCTCTCTGTTCCTCAAACCTATCTGAACCATAAACTTCTCAGCTACTCAAGGATAGTTCAGATGTCCTATATTTTACCCAACTCTCCACAATCGGTAGGAAGTCCTAAGTACCCAATTGATTTTGAAGTTCTAAATTTCCAAGAGAACCACTAGTAGAACTGTGACATCTTCTCTAACATTCCCTTCAGAAAACACACATTCTGATATCATGTTTTTTATACATTTGTTACAAGAGGTATAAAATCAACTGACTGATAAACATAGAATTACAGTGGGAAATTGAAGTAGTGAAGTACCTAGAAATCAGCGGTTCAGAGTTAAGATGAAATCAAATTTGCATGTCAATGATATCTGGTAGATTTTTAATCAGTTTATCTGTTCAATAAGAAAAGTCATGTGAAAAAGCCATTTACTAAGTAACTAAGTTTATCCTGAGTAGGGACTACACATTCTCTTTTGCATTTCCTATATTTGCACTTATTTCTTTAACGGTAAGTAAATAAGTACTTATGTCCTTTAATTTCAAGTAAAATTTATACTTAAAGTATTACCATATAAAGACCAAAATAGCTAACATTTTCTAGTCATGTGTTTGTTACTTCAAAAAAAAATAGGAAAAACTAATACTATCCAAAGTCTGAATTGTAGATGAGAAATTTATGCCAAGAAAAGTTTTTCCTTTTCCAAGACTAACATAAAGTGTGATGGTGCATGGTACGTGTCAACTTGACTAGGGAAGGGAAGTGACAGAGAGCTGATTTCTCTCTGGCTTCTCTATGACCCTGTTTTCAGAAGAAATTCACACTTAAGCCATGGACGGAGTAGAGAAGGTCACCCTCACCAATGTGGGAAGACATCGTGCGATCCACTAAGGGTTTGAATAGAAGAAAAGGGCAAAGAAAGAAAAAATTCTCTCTGCTAGGTTGAGGCATCTCTCTACTGCACTAGGGCATAGAACCCCTGGTTCTCAGGCCTTTGATTTGGACTGAATTGCATCTCCAGATTTCCTTGTTCTTCAATTTATAGTCAGCAGCCCCTGGGACATCTTGGTCTCCATAATCATATGAATTAATTCATATAATAAATCTCCTGCTCGCTCTCTCTCTCTCAATATCTTTTAATAATCACTGTCTACCTCTGCCATTTTAAAGCACATGAAGTAACTTTGATATATTTAAGAAGTTCACAACAGCAACAGACCGAGGTAGCTCCTTCTGTAACAGCTGGTGGGTGATGAGGGGTCACAGATGAGCTTCTGCCAGTTTTATCTACACTGAGGGATAAAAAGAAGCTCAAACCATCTACCATTCTGCTCAAAGTTGCAAAAGAATTCCTAGTGTAAGTGAAATAATGGTAATTTTTAAAATGCATGTAGAGATGTTTGGTAGTAAGCAAAGTTCTGTTGAATTTGTGTCTTTGTACATACACACAGGTGTGTATGTGTGTTTACCACCTCTAGACAACATGAGAGCTGGACATTTAATCCAGCTATTCTGTGCTATTTCCTTTTGCAGATGAGAAAAAAGTCTCTATTTAAAGGAAATTAGCGTTACCATTTAGAGTGAAACAGAACTCTCAAAGTTCTCTTTTCCTTCTTTTTTTATTCTCTCAAAGTTTTTGACAGCATTGTTTTTTGTTTGTTTGTTTGTTTGTTTTTGTTTTTCATGACTCCTTGCATAAGACAATCAAATCATCATCAACAAAAAGTCTTCTGATGAGGAAACCATATCAAAGAGGTCAAAAATTCCTCCTAAATCACATAACTCTACAGCAGAGCCTTGGATCAAAAATCAGAAGACAAAGCACCAAGTCTTTCCATACCTCCCACCAAGACTTGTGTTTTGGAAGCAACAACATTTGACCTCATCTAAATCACCACCAAGGTGCCTAAAACCTGGAAGAAGATAAGGGCTTGCAAAATTGAAATAAGTCGGAGCTTTGTCAAACCATCAAATAGTTTGCAATTCTTTCTTTCCTTTTTGGATTTTCCTCACTGGAGTTCACATTCAGGTTAGAACAAAAATTCTGAAGAGGTTATCCCCTGCAACTCATTCTGTTTGGAACTATTGCCAATAGAATCATTCCAAAGATGCCAGCCAAGTATAATTCTGTTTGGGCATAGAGGATGCTGAAGTGTTGAATGTGACAGTTGGTTTCAGTTAAACTAGGGCTCTAGGCCTAAAGTAAATTCAGCTCCACCAGAAGATGGCGTCCTCTAAAGTAAGTCACTCCTCCCACTGCGTGCTCAGGCCCAGGCAGGCCCCACCTTGACTTCTTTCAGTGAAGACCCTGCAGGAGCATGCAGAGGCTGGGGATGCAGTTGTTAGTGAAATATCCCCTATTCCCCATATCGCATCATCCTGATATCAAGAATTTGGAGAGATGAGTCCATTTTGAGATCTTGAGTGTTTAAATCCATTTCTATCTAGTCAGGATGTCCAAGTTGTCTAAGTCTATATTAATGCTACATAACAAGTGACCAATGGGGTCTGAGTCCACAGGTTGTCTGAGTAGCAGTTTTGGGGTATAAACCAGATTTGACAACTCTCATACATTAATCTGTGATCACAGTCAGCTGCAGGCTAGCTAAATGCCCTTTCTGACCTCGGGTGTTGCTCTTACAATTTGAGAGTATGGAATGTCCTCCCAAGTCTCATTCTTCAGCAGGCCAACTTGAGAATATTTTTGGGCAGGGACAGAAATGAGAGAGATGTGCAGACAGACAGACAGGGTAGACAAAGAGAAAAAGAGAGAGGTAAGAGGCAGGCAGGAGAGATACCTTGATACTTGACCTCAAGGCTGGCACACTGCACTTCTGCCATACTCTACTGGCCAAAGCAAGTAAGTGATAATTCCTGCCACCTTCAAGAAGTATAGCAACTGATTTCACTTCATGATGAGAAATGCTGCAGAATCACATTGCAAAGAGTATATACACAGTAGCAGAGTGGGGGTGAGGAGAGGAATTGCAATCAGTATGGCACATCTCAGGACCTGAATGCCAATATTTAATGCATGTTCCTTCTTAGAGTGAATTACAAGTGCCAAATTGTATCTTAGGGCAAGTTCTCAATAGGCTAAGAATGGTGATATGCTCCCTAGTTTCCTATCCATTCTCTGTGGTACCCACCATATTCTCCCATCCTTGTCTGGTCTTCTCCCTGGTCATATTCATCCCAAGATATGTCTTATTTACAGGGGTAAAACTAATACATCTAGTAAGACACAGACACTGTCCTATGAGAATGGATGCCCAAAACAGGTGTCAGTGGTGAGCAGCCAGCACTGCTTTATGGGTGAACATGTGCCCTCCGTTTCCCAGCGGAGAAATTCACCAGCACTTGTGGTCCTAGATACAAGTTTTCTACGCCTGTGAAACAGCAGAGGCAGCATTTCCTCCGAACCTCATAGATATAGTTCAAGTTGTGACAGTTGGTTTCAGTAGTCCACTTGCATTGTGAAAGGCAGTACAAAGGTATCTATGTCCCTATGTACATTTTTTTTCTCAAAGGACCATATATAATTTCCAACAGATCTTTAAAAAAGAGTTCATGACTCAGACTAAGTTAAGAGCATTATCCTATAAAATTATCCCAGCCTCATATTATTTCACAATGGCTTAACTGTCATAGAAATCTGATGATATATAATAGCAACCCACTCCCCACCCCAGAGCTTCATTAATCACTGAGAATGACTTTAGCAAATTGACTCTTGAGAGGTTTGTATTAAGAAGCCTGATCTGAGCCAGGCATTGGGACTATCACAGAGAAGAGAAAGGGTCCAGTAAGGATTTCAATCTACTAATTAGGTAACCGTTATCATTTCTGTTTCAAATGAAGAACCTCAACAACGATTAAGATTTTAGCGACCCTACTCATGTGCAAACACTGTTCTTTTTTCTTATTAATCATATCATGACAGAGGAAAAGCTCCAGAGTCTATAAAGAGCGTCATCTATGGATTTCTTCTGGGAACCTGAAGTGGGCAAGTCCATGTGAATAAAGACTAGAGCGTCCACTGCAGTCTGCTCTTGCTCTTGGAGAAAATTTGGTGAAAGAACCATCTCTTGTGATGAAAATAATTAGGGGAAGGATATAAGTGCTGTGGAAGACACACTGAGTTGGAGCACGCACACCAACTTGCACAGACACTATCCTTGTTATTAATCCTTCTGATTAACTGGTTTTTTTCTTCCCTCCAAGGAGAGGAATGATTTTAAATATTATCTAATTTTATTCAACCAGGAGAAAGGACATTGAAATAGTGCCCACCAGATAAGCATTCCTATCTCCTTTATTTACCCTCTAGGCTTAACAACCTTGTGTCTTTTTTATGCTCTTTGGGAAACAGCACCATTAGGAAGGTCACATTCTGAATGGCTGGCCACCAAGTGATGGCGGAGACAAGCCGGCTGCAACCCGTTGCAAGGATAAACGTGCTGACCCTGGCCCGCTCCCCCTTCTACTTCCTCGCAGCTCTGATTTAATAGCCCTGCCCTCTGCCACAGTGCAGGGTCATGGTCTTTCAGATACCAGCCTGCTGCCCCTTCCGTTTGTCAACAAATTATTCCCTCCTCAAACTCTGTCTCCTCTTACTGGCTCAGGCATTCATGACAACCTCCGCCATTTGGAACAAGGTGAATGAAGTTGGAGCACATTGTGTTAAGTGAGGAAAAAAGAAAAATACTGTATGATGTCACTGATACATGGACTCTCAGAAATCCAAGCTCATAAAATGGTGGTACCAGGAGATGTGGGGAGGGGAGATTAATTACTTCGAATACTTATAAAGAAAAGATAAATATGTAACTTGATAGAGGTGCTAATTTTGGTTACAATGGCAATCATACTATAATATATATAAAGGTATCAAATGAGCATGTTTCCATCTGTAATTTATGCAATGTTATATGTCAGATATATTTCAATTTTAAAAATTAGTAAAAAAAAAAAGAAATGAAATAGTATCCATAAGATTTAGCATGTTAGGTTTTTACTCTATACTACTGGATATGACTATTTTACATATGGTTACATTTGTGAGATGATAGTATGAATCTATGCATTCAATCATATTGATAACAAAGTCCCTTAAATTAGCATCTAATTCATTTTAATATTAGTTGATCTTTAGATCAGACAAAACCATATTTTAATCATTAAAGAGGGCATTTTCATTTTCTTATCATTAAAAAACAACAACAAATACCGCAAACAAATTAAAACAACCCTCAAAAATGGATCAGAATACAACTGCTACTTTATACTGAACCCTCACTGGTAATATAAATTCTGGTAACATTCTTCAACAAGTGCTTTCAAACTAATATTTTCATCTGTTTGGGGGTCAAGCAGCAGGGGAGTGGTTTTGAACTGCCTGGATCTGGAAAGCAGTGGAAATTAGCAAATATTAGTAATGAATGAGATTTCATGAGTTCCCTTAGGCATGTTATTTTATGTTCTACTCACAGAAAAGTCCTTTTTACACAGAGAAAGCAAGTCTCAGGAAAAGTCTCAACAACCTGCCCAGTTTTCTGTGGTGAGTTTTGAAGAAAGGGCTCGACACAGTAATGTGTGAATATGAGAGCACAAAACGTCTCCTCTCCTATAAGGGCGGGCGAGTCCTCAGACAAAAGCAGAGGAAAGAACATCAAGACTATTAATAAGGAGCTTTAATTAGCATGACTAAAGCCAAGACTGGAAAGCATTTTAAAAATACTGAAGTCAGATATGACAAAAAACCAAAATTGCAACCTTTCTCTGGAGTCTCTCTGAGTCCAGTTCTCTCTGAGACCTTCCGGGGAAGGTTAAAGGGCCTGCAGGCCAGCATTTACGACTCATTTTGGATCTGTCAACAACAGCTTGTCTTTTTACACTTTGTCCTTGAACATGTTCTTCAAGCCCCAGCATCATTTTCAAAGTGTGTCTCTTAATTTGTAGCTCAAATGCAGAAGCAGAACTTACCCTGGAGAAAACATTCAGAGCATCTCTTAATTTGGGGCAAGAGTCAGAAACCAGCAGAGCTAGCCCAGGATTCTACTGTACACAATTTCATCATTGGCTTCTTGTCAGAGAGACAAAATCAGAAAAGTGATGAAAAACAATCATTCTTCTGAAATCTCATAAAAGCGAAAAGGGAAAGAACCCAAAAAAAAAGTCTTATTCTGTACACAGGCATCAATGGACAATAACAACAACTTTTAGTATTTATCCAAACATTTTCAATAATTAAATCATTTTTTTTCATGTCCCCTAACACTTGCTGACACCCACAGAGCACTAATCTCCACAGAGGATGAAAGAAATCAAGGATAATGATCTCCTACTGCTAGCCCACAGGAAAGTTTGCGATTTTTACTGTAATACATTATAGGAAGTACATTGCAGATTTGCAATCACTAAGCAAACAGCTTGAAATGAAAACTGAAACAAAGAAGATGAAAATTAGGGAAAAAGCATGGATGAATATATACCCCTAAATTTAGGTCACAAAAACTGCATAAATAACAAAGTGGGAAAAATGAGTCTGAGAGAGGAATAATCACAAAGAATTAGAGATTTTTTTATTTTTGGTTTAAAAATAAATTACTTTAATCAATTACTTTGGTTTAAAAATAAATTACTTTAATAAATTACTTTAAAATAAGTGTGAACTGCACCTATTGTTAAGAGCCCTGCCTGCCCAGTGGGCTGGAGGAAGACAGTGAGGACTTGGAAAATTCCTTTTTGGGGAGTCATGAAAGGAAATACAGATGCTCAACATAAAAGTGGATTTTACACGACAATAAAGGACCTTTGCCCTGAAATGTTTGAAAGACAGTCATCTAGAGGAGAGGTTACAGTGACTTTCCATGACTTTGCCAAACAAAACAAGGACCTGAGGGTAGAAATTGTAGCCAGCATTGTTCTGAGTGAAAATACAAAAAATATTTAGAATAGTCATAAAAGTGAGGCCTCCCTGGTGGTGCAACAAATTAAGCACCACACTATGAAGCTTTCATAGCCACTGCAGCACAAGTTCGATCCCCAGCCAGGTAGGTGACCCCCATGGCACAGCAGACCTCTCCGGCCATGCCTGCTGCTCCCTCAGCAGTGTATTTCAGTCAATCTGCCTGTTCTGTTCTCCATGAGGTCTCTAAGGAATCCTCTCATCCCCCACACCTCTGGCTTGTACCCCAGTTCTATGCATAAACAAATGAATCTTAAAAAAAAAAAAAAAGAATGGTCATAAAAGTGAGATCAAATTATTTCCAGAACATTGTTTTAGTTGCCTTGTGCTGAGGGGAAAGATGGTAGAAAGGACATGGAAGTGTGTCCCAAAGAGGTTTGTTCCTAATGACTTCTGTATGCCAAGATGTGTGGAGAGCTGAACCAGGTGTCTCCCATTTACAAATGCAACTTAACAAAAGAAAATCTGTACGTGAATATGGCCTCGACCCTACTAACAGATGTCCTGATGGTGTATTGAAAGGTCTCAGGTTCCATGACTGTTTAACATACTTTAACGTTCATTTTTAAGAGAACAATTCTGAAATAGCAAAGTGAAGTTTCTGTTCATATTTTCTTTGCCTTCTTAAGTTTTTCCAGTAGTAGTGATTAGAGTTAATTGGACAACCATGATCTCTCTGTCTACATATGCAATGAGTCAAGCTTTTATAACTGAGTAACTCCAAATCACTTCAGATTTTGTCTCTGATGAGGTGTCTCTGACGAGGTGTCTGAAAGCCCACTTTCCCAAACTCTGGGAATGTAGGTCACAGAGCTACATTTGGAGGGGCAGAGATTAAAATCTTTCCTCACCTCTAAAAGATTTTTCAAAAACCACACAATTCCATTAAAATGCCCTTTGGGGGAAGTTAAATTGCTTCTAAAGTAAATCATGTAATCCTGAAAGGTCACCGTGGGTATCCATTTTGTGAGCTTAAAATAACAAGCCTTTATTTTGAGAATCACCTACATAACTCTAAAGACATATTTGTAAAGGAGGAATGATGATAAGTGTCATCATTTGCAAAATAAACCTAAGAATGTTCTGTTTATACATGATATAGGGCATTTCCAGAAAACAGCAGTTTCCTGTGATTATCTTATATAGCTCCTAAGAGAGACAAACACAAATAAACACCCATTCATTTTTAGACTTCCAGAATGCATTTATTTTCCTAAAATCATGTCTTTCTCAATCTTCTTACCATAGAGTCTTAAATAGTTATAATCTCACCCTCTATCCTCACTTCCTTTTCTCTTTTTTTCCTTCTCTGTGTCCTTTCATCTGTCATTTCCCTCAGGGGCAAGCAAGGATGATTACTTTGGTTTCTCCCTAGGCAATCTGTATCAAAAAATGGGAGAATTAGATCCACTAACTATAGAAAACAAGTGATATTTGAAGTTCCTGGGGAAGATGTTAAATATGTATAATGTATATCTGTATGTATGTATACATATATATATAAAAATCCTTGGCATAATTCAAAATGATCATAATTTTAAAGAGTAAAACAATTCTTCAAATAACTCATATACATATTTATAACTCGAACTGAAAGAAAAATTCATCAGGGAGAACTGTTTCTGTGAAACAATTTCTGCTTTCACCAGAAAGCATTGTTTATTTTTCCATCAGTGAAGAAAACAGCCTGGTGACAAAACCCAGCTCTCCTGCCTGCCAGCTGCCAGCTGGTCCTCAGGGCTGCTTATCACAAAGCCACTGATAAACATTAGGTTCGCAGTGGAGAGAGCATGGCCTGTACATCATAGCTTCTCCCTGTCAATTTGTGTATTGAAACAACCTCCAATGAGAGACACTTTCTAAAATGGAGTCTGTGGTAAAGGAGAGGAACTGTTCTCAGAAAGTTTCACTTGAAATACTAAATTCTCCTGGGAACAAGTTAGAGAAATTTTCCCTTAGTTAAAAAAAAAAGAAAGAAAGAAAAGAAACTAACTCATTTTTCAAGGCAACTGACACTCATAGGTTGTATAAATGCTAAGCTTCTTAAGAATGAAAGCTTATAATTTTGGTACCAGCTCACCACAGAAAAGACTAAACACAGACAATTACAAGTGATTAAAAATATATACACAGAATCCATTTCTTTGTTTAAAGATGTGTTTTTTCAAAGCCGTGAGAAAGCTAGCCAGAGACAAATAGTCTGTCCAGAAAGGTTCCAGAAGAATGTAAGCAGCATAGAGAGTGGGCTACTTACAAATTAAATTTAGAACTTGAAGATATCTTAAAATCGTTGCCTCCACACTCCTGTTTTTTCAGTTATAGCACTAAAAAGACATTGTCAATTAAATAGGGACACAAAGTTCACCCAGGGAAGAACCGCATGGAAACTCAGGATTTATTCAGAGTTCTTTCCAGCCAAATGCACTTATTGAGCATTACCAAGGGACGGCAGAATTCTGACAGGGGGTGAGGAGATAGTGAGATGAAGCTTCATTCAGACAGGACCTGTAAAAGCCCTCATGGAGAGATTTTCTAACATGAAATATAAAGGGGCATAAAGGAGGAACAATATAAGTTTACACTAAATGCACACTTTGAGTGAAGAGTCATCAAATTCATAATTATGTCCTGCTATCTGATAACTTTGTTGCTAATGCAGTTAAAATATAAAACCATGGCTTACTATTAAGGTTACTATTTCATACATGGGCCATGTTGTTTTCCTTATCTTTCAAAATTGTTTCTTTATACTTCAATTATTAACCTTACAATATATTAATGTTTTAATTATGGGTTAGTGAACAGAACAATTTTATATTTCTTGATATTGCTCTGATATATACTCATAGCAAAGGGAACTAGAAAAATTATGAGATTCATAAAATGAGGCACAGTGAGATTGTGATTTTATATATATATATTTGTGTGCAGTACATATGTATTTGGTCTTCCTAATTCTGGCATGGAGCTCCTAAATCCTGGGGAAGATGTCTTTTGTTATGTTAGTGAGTTTTGGATACATTTGGGAACCATCTGAATGGTGTACTGGAAAACCAACCACATGATTAGATGGCAAAGGGGTTAGAGGTTCAACTACTCACCAATGACCAGTGATTTAAGAGTTTATTTGATGGAACCTCCATAAAAACCTAAAGGATCATCTCAGATAGCCTCCGGTTTGGTGAACCGCTAGAGGGTTGGGGAGAGTGGAACATTTAGGAAGGCAGACCCCTCCTCAAGACCTTGCCCTATACATCTCTTTGATATGATTGTTCTTGAATTTTATTCCCTTTTATTAAGCTGATAATCTCATAGGCAAAATGTTTCATTGGTTTTTTTAGCCACTTTAGCAAATAAGTGGAACCAAAGGAGGGAGTCTTTTGGTTCCATTTATGTTGGGTTGGTCAGACTCATAGGTGACAACCTCGTATCTAAAGTGTTTGTGGAGAAAAGAGGGCAATTTTGTAGGACCGAGCTGATAATCTAGGGGATCTGACGCTATCTGATTAGTTCATGTCAGAACTGACCTGGAAGTAGGACACCGAATTGGCATCAGAAAATTGCTTGGTGGTGTGAGAAAATCCTCCCCACTCACATTGGAAATGGTACAGAATTTCAGGTACTAATAATAAAATCCAAGCACCATGCAGTACATTGTTTTTAACCAAAAAAAAAAGTTGTAATAGCACCCACTCTGAATTTATTTAGCATATCACAAAAAAATTAAGTTACCTTTTCATTATTAAATATAAATTCAGATGGGAACATACTTAACTATATGTTGGTTTGGAAATGGATCCATTCCAATTACAATTTGCACATGTTTTGTTATAACATTGTTTATTAAAGCGTCTTCTGAAAAGTAAGCTGGATAGGAAAGCAAAACATTAACTTGTCAGTGACAGTGAAGGAATTTAGAAGTTTAGGTGTTATGCTTGAGTTTTTTCTTTATTATCCTAAAGAAATGATGAAAATAGGAGAGCTCTATTGTTTCATTGCAATGTAAATTTCTATCACAATAAAATCCAGATCTAATTTTATGTCAATTTCAAAAAATACAGGCATCGAGCCTCCCTGGTGTTGCAGTGTGTTAAGCAATGCACTATGAAGCAAACTGTAGCCACTGCAGCACAAGTTCAATCCCTGCCGCCGGCCAGGGGGGGACCTATATGGCGCAGCAGACCTCTCCTGCCTTGCTCCCCTCAGTAGTGTGTTTCAGTCGATCTGCCTGTTCTGCTCTCCACTCTGTCTCTGGTGAATCCTCTCACCGCCCTGGACTTTGTCCTGTACCCCAGCTCTTGTATGTATAAATAAATAAATCTTCAAATATATATATGTGTGTGTGTGTGTGAACATTAGTTCTTTCTTTCTCTTCCTATCAACATGTTCATCACTACTTTTCTTCTCAGTCATTGCAAGTTACCACCATCAATTTTTATAAAAGCATAGATCTGTAGAAAATTCTAGGAGCTTTTTATAGTGATTTTCCTAAAATACATCTTTTGCATCCGTGAGCATTATAGAAGAAAATGATTGTTGGTTAAATAAGTGAAAGACAACCTATTATGAACCCCATGATAAACTATACTAAAATCCAACTACTCATGTCATGACATTTATAGTATCCTACTAATCTAAAAGCTAAAAAATAATAACAAAACAGAAAAAGAATAAAAGTTCTGGAAAAAACAAAATATAACTCTAAAAACAACTTAAAATACCTATAAAAACATGTCTTTTAAATTGAGTTTCCTCATCTCCTTTTCATAAGCTAAAAATGAATTAGAAAAGAGCAACCAGCTGATTTTTTTACTATAGAGTAGAAAATCATAGCAAACTTTCTAGCGGCTGTCTGCATGTGGTTTAATGTTCAAAACATCTATTTCAAAACTAAATTCTGTAATTTCTCTGAAACAATCAGGGATTCTTTAGTCCAAATTGATAGTACTTGTGAAGGTTCATAAATGTTTCTAAAATATGTCTGAAAAAGTTTAGGTATTTTCTTAACAGTTCCAGTAATAGTACTTGGCCTTATCCAGTTTAGTCTACTTAATGTTAATATACACTGGGAATCATAAATATGAAGAAACCATTTGAGCTTCTTCACTTCCTGGATTAGCCATCCAGGACTGCCATAACAAAGTACTACAAACTAGATGGCTTATTCAACAGAAGTTCATTGTCTCACAGTTTCTGGAAGCTGGGAGTTCAAGATGGCGGAGTTTCTGGAGCTCTATAGGCAGTTCCTGACTTTCCTCCCTTGTGAAACACTGCTCTGACCCCTGCCTTCCACTTTACGTGTTCTCCTCTTGTGCACACATCTGAACACAAATCTCCCCGGTCATAGGAAAGTAGCAACACACCCTACCCTAGTGTGAGCTCCTTGTAAATTTATTAATTATATCACAAAGAGCCTAGTTCCAAAAAATGTCACATTCTGAGGTGCTGAGACTCAGATCTGTGACTTAACATGCACATTAATGTAATAAAACATCTATTATTTCACAGAATCTGTATTTTATTGAATTTATTTTATTAATATGAAAAGGGGAATCATATTATTTTTAGTAAAAGATATATTTTTCCAAAAAGTTTGGTTTACAACACTGTCTGTGATTTAGGAGCAGGTTCACACCTTCAAAGCTGTACATCATCACACCACACCCACTGCAAAGCACCCAGAGTCCTGTACTCTAGGTCACTGGATCCCCTGACCCTTTTGCTCCACAAATTTAATCCTAAATTCTCAATTCTATAGTCATATTACTAGGGTATGCTTTGGTTTAGTTTTGTAGGTTCCTTTGTTTTGTTTCTCTATTTTCCACATAAGTGAGATCATCCCTTCCATTTATCTTTCTTCTTTTTTTCCTGTTTATTTCCTTTCCCTAAATACACAAACATACATACACACACAGACACACTTCACTATAAGTCAAAAGCACAAAATAAAAAAATTGTGCATATTATTTTCCCTATTATTAGTTTTCTCTGGGATAGATTCCCGTAAGAGGTATTAGCGGTCAGATATTTTCTTTTTTATTGTTCATAAACTATAATACAATACTGGTGATTATACCATCTAGTAACCATTAATTCAAGAAAATGTAACTGTCACTAACAGTACTAGCTTTTATTGTTTCCTGAATTTGGTTACTTTCATTGATGAAAATGCCCTTACATGTATGTTTTAATCTCTATCATTTATAACTAGTACCAAGGTACTGTAAATAATGTGTCTTTACTAGTTTAGTTACCTTTACTCAATATAGAACATTGAAATTCTAGAAACATAGAAAATTTTTCTTCTCCAATTTTTATATTTTAATCATATCAACTATTCACTATATAATATTTCCCATTATTTTGTTGTCTTTCTGTTGTTAGGATATATTTGACTATGGGATTTTTATCATGAATTTTTTAATTTTGAAAGTCTCATTAATTCTTTCCATTGCTTCTGTTTGTCTGCTATTGATGCCACCAATTACATTTTTTAAGTCATCTTCAGTGTTTCTTAACTCAATTATATTTTATAGTATATTTTGTAGTAGGCCTTGTGTTTTCATTATGTTTATTCTGGTGTAGTTTTATAGCCATTGTTGAATTTAGAAGTTCCATCCATGTTGCCAGGATGGTTGCACTGAATTCCCCTAGTCATGCTCTACAATTCCATGAATCTGGGCTCTTGTTGTTCTGGCATTTGTACTGTGTTCTTCTGCCTCCTCAATTTTGATTTTGTATGGGTTTTAGTAGAGTTGTTTGTGTGCCTGGTGCAGTAGGCGGGAGACTAATACTGGTGAGGGGTAGTAGATATAAAACGGGACTGGGCAATAGACTTCAAAGGATCAGCTCCAGTAGACTCAGGAATTTCAACTTCCTTTTCTGAAATGTTTCTTTGTGGAAGGTGTCTGGTGTCTGGGATGTCTCAACCTGGGCTTCAGGAGTAGCCTCTCTACAGGGAATGTCAGGTGCCCTCAGTCAATTCATGGTATAGGTGTGTCTTGTTATGAACCTCAGATTCAAGCCAGTAGTCCTTTGCTCTGTGCCCCCACCTCAGCAGCTCTCCAGCAACACCACCTCTCCTGGTGCCTGCTTAGGTAACCCCATATCCAGTGCAGCACTGGGTCTTAGGAACCCATATTTGTCACCCACCTGCATCAATAGTGATAGGGGGCTCTCCACTGTAGCTGCCCCTCACTCTTGTGGGTTGTACAACCCTGTTATCACTGCAAAGAGAACTCACTTACAGGCTTCCCCCATCATCACTCCTCATTGATCACCTTCTTCTTGTAACTGAGAAAATCAAGCTTTTAGAGAAGAATTTCTGGATTCCCTGTTTATACCTACAATTCATCAGCATTCATACCTGTGGGACTGCCTTAGTGAATGATCTTGAACTGTTTTTGCTTGTTTGTTTTTATCTAAAGCTAATTCCTCCACATGTGCACTACAACTTGTTCAGCAGCATTTCTGTTTCCTACTTCACTACGTTTTCTCCCTCTACTGTATCTTTTCCACCAATATATAAACACAGTTATTTTTCTCATCTTTGTACTTAAAAAATAAAAAAAAGTTAAAAAAATATTTAATCCACTTGCCCCACCAATCACAACTCATTTTTCTATTCCCCTTTCTGTCAAAAGGTCAATTATATTTGATGTCATTAGTTTTTCCCTTGAATTTTCTTTTTTAATTAAAAAATGGTTTGGTTTTGTTTTTTAAAGATTTTTTGTTTATGCATACAAGAGCAGGGGTACAGGCCAGAGGCCCGAGAGGTGAGAGGATCCATCAGAGACAGAGTGGGGAGCAGAACAGGCAGGCTGACTGAAACACACTGCTGAGGGGAGCAGCGGGCGAGGCAGGAGAGGTCTGTGCCATGTGTGTCCCCTCCCTGGCCAGGTATCCAGCTCGCGCTGCTGTTTCACAGTGCAGTGCTCAACCCGCTGCGCCACCAGGGAGGCCCTAAAAAATAGTTTTACTTCTAAAAATAGCTTGACACCATTCATATAAAGTAGAAAAGCATGTAGGGGTAAATATTGAAAAAAATCAGAAAATTTTATAACCTAGCAGATTATACTACCTGTATAAAGATAAATGAAAAATTATGAGGACTATTTCTTTGTGATATTTCAAATGAAAATGGCAATGCCCATTGGCCTTAGAGGAACTAATGCCCTCGTGCTTCAATAACAGTTGTATTCATTTTATTTTTTATCTTAGACTCATCTAGGGTGATACCTGTAGTCAGGTCTCTCAACATCTTTTATTAATGTAACAGTAAAGATGAACAATTCATTCCCTCTGGTGTTTGCAATTCGGTTTGAATTCTTTCCATTTTATATTGGGTTCTAGGTTTACACTATGAAAAATAAAAGTAGTTTTTCCGGGATAAGAATTTCAGCTCTTGTTTCTAGCCTCAGGTTGTATGCTTTTAACTCAACATGTTAAAAGGTCTGTTTGTGAAAACATTTGCTGAAATGTTTGATTTCAAGGTAAATGAGAAGTGAAATCTGAAGCCATGTTCAGAAAGCTTTTAGCCTTTCCTCTCATTCCTGGTGACGCCAAACTGGAATGTTTTGAAAAAAAGTTTAAGTGCTCACAGTGCCAACACTCTGGAGATGTTTGCAAAGTTCTCCTTCAGTGCATATCAATCTGAATGCGCTTTTATTTAATCTGGGTACGGCATTAGATTTAAAAATTAGCTTTAGAATAAATGACATTTCTAAATAGCCAGTAAAGCTATAAACCACCTAGTCTCCACTCATAATACCTATCCCAGTTTGCTTCCCTTCACTTTAAATCTGGAACTGATGATTTCATTGGGGAAAAAAAAATCCTTGAAATGTATGTTCATATAAACAAGGAATTAAATGCTAGATAAAGTTTCAACATTGTACAATTCTTTGTCCTCATATTTACTAAACAAAGGACTTGCTGGTAAACTGAATATATCACCTTATTTCTATATTAAAATATTTAATAATATGACTTTGAATTATTCAGAGTTTAATGGATTATTTTGGTCTTGGGTGGTCAGTTCATGGTGGAAGAAGGAAGTAATCATAGTAACTTCTTTGAAGAGCACCATCACTTTTAAAATCTACCTTTGTCAATATAAGATGAATATGAAAGCTGACAAGAAAATCAAACTCAGTGTTCTCTGGGCCTTTGAAGAAAATAATTATAAAAGGCTATGGTGAGAGAAGAGGCTGCTGCTCTCTCCCCACAGGAGAGACTGTTCTAGAAGATCAGAATAAGACAGATTAAATCTCCTTCCTCCTTTTTCACAGAACATTATTTCCGATAGTGAGGCTTTTCCAGCATTCCAGTCAAAAGGATACACAAGCTATGTCAGCTTATTTTTCTCTATTTTCAAATCTTAATCAGAACTATAATTCTAAATCACAATTTACTATAGAACATCCCTGTATTGTTAAAACTTACATACTGTATATTATTTTTTAGTAGTTTCCCTTTCAGAAAGTAATTTTTTCTTGAAGATCTTAGGACTCTACATTGTAACCTTCAGCCTAAAAATTGAGTAATAACACTCAACTGTTGTTGACTTGGGATGATTACATACATTTTCCTAATTTTTCAGCATTTTTCATGCATTAAAAAAAAGGTGACATAATTAATATCAATAAATGCATAAAATAAGAAAGAACACAGCTTTAGATAATGTTTACATTTACAGCTTTTCTTTTCATGGGAAATGTGGTATTATTGGTGCAGACCAGTGCCACAGATTATAAAATGTAAATATATACAGTTGGAGAAGGGATACCTTTTTTCCCCTTAATGAACAGCAATCGTTCTTATAGCCTTTTTTGGAGAACAATTTAAGAATTGTTGAGTGTATATTTCAAACCTGCATGTCTCTGACTCTGAACTAACTACCACCATGTGACTTTGAGAGGTTCCAGTACCTGTGACTCTTAACTCCACATCAATAAAGTTGAAATGGGGCCTCCCTGGTGGCGCAGTGGGTTAAGCAGCGCACTATGAAGCAAACCGCAGCCACTGCAGCATGAGTTCGATCCCTGCTGCCGGCCAGGGAGGGGACCCACATGGCACAGCAGACTTCTCCTGCTGTGCCCGCTGCTCCCCTCAGCAGTGTACTTCTGTTGATCTGCCTGTTCTGCTTCCCGCTCTCTGTGGTGAATCCTCTCACACCCCCACACCTCTGACCTGTACCCCAGTGCTTGTATACATAAATAAATAAATCTTAAAAAAATAAATAAATAAAGTTGAAATGTTGTACTTAATAATTTAATTTTATATGTAAGTTACTTAACGGGGTGACTGGCACAGAAATGCTCATAACTGCTTGATTTTTTTTAACTATAGTAATTTGTTCATGTAAGGCTTTTCGTCCCAAAGCATACAGCTACCTGCATATACACACTTATAAACACAAAGAATTAAGCAAACACACAAAACAGTAAGTTACACCACAATCTCAAACAGACTCACATAAATCCGTAAAAATGTATGTAATATTCAGCTTGGCACTTAAGTTAAAACTACAAAAGTTGTGAGAACTTTCGTCCGTCCTCCCAACCCTTACTCACAAAGCAGGGGGTCGAGAGAATTCATGTGAACATCAGAAACAATATGTGTCACTGCACACTAGGATCAGCTTACAGTCCTGTCAGAAACAGCATGGGAAACTCAGCTAGTGGCAAAAAGGTGTCACATTCTATTCTACTATGAGAACAAAATAGACTCTCTCTCCAATACCGAAGTACTTTTCCAGTTTAAATGTAACGCCATGCTCCTTTCGATTATGCAGTTTTGCACTCTGATGGTTTAAAATCAGATAGAATGGCTTTGCATTGTAAACAAAAGTTTAACTACGAAAGCCAAGAGAAAAATTTTCAAACGTGTTCCCTCTGGTACTTTGTCCTCTCCTGAGAGCAAATGGAGCTAAATAAAGCCCATGACATGTGAAAAGCAAAAATATGTTATCACCATTTCAAGTTCAAGAATCTAGGCTGTTTTTATAGGAAGACAAACCATCCTATCAAGAGGAACTTAGCCACCATCTTTTGGAAGAGTTGTTAGATTAATGTTGGTTTCAGGCAGTACTGTATGCCCACTTAAAAACAGGCAGTAAAATTCACTGGGAATCTCTTTATATTTTAAATAAAGCTTCATGAACTGAAAGTCGATCATTGAAGCAGGCCTTTATTTTTGTCCCTCTGGTACTTCTACACTGCATTCCATGCATTATTTCCACACGATGTGTAACACAAACTAAAGCAATTCTTTGGCTGAAACTATGAATACACAACTTTAGTAGAGACCTTTGCAGCTTTGTTCACTCACCTAAAAAGCACAAGCCTTAACCTTTGATGAAATCTATCATCAGCTAGCATATCCCTATTATCCTGCAAATTTGTTAATACTGAACATTTTAGATTTTTGTTGTTGTTATTAATTAGTTGTTTCAGAAATTATCCCTTAGTAGTCTCTGGGAAAATTGTATTTCTTGAGCTCTACTCTTCACTAAGTCTATAAAAATTAACACTCACTGTGAGATGTGTGTTACAGACAGCAAAAATATACATGCATATTCACACACCACACTTTAGGATTTTATACACTTTAGGTTATGAGTATTTTATAATTACGTCTGCACAAACAAGACAAATCACAAATTCTTTTTGGACATCTGAAATTTGATAGGTATCACGTTATTGGTAAAGAAAACTGACTAGAATTTAAATGAAATTAATTCAAAAATAGTTTTCCCTTTGATTCTATATTAATCAAAGAAAATTTGATGAATTTTAGAAGGCCAGGCTCTTTACTAAAATAATGTGTTATTATAATCATAGTACAATTTTAGATGCAGAAGACTTTCCTGCTTTATAATGTACTATGCCTTTGGGGAATGAGTTAGCAACAATGATTCTCAATATTCTCTTCTATTAATTGTTGACTTACTTTACATTGCTAGGAGACCAACTCTAGGCAGAGAATATGGGGGTGGAAAGGTGTTATTTAAAAATGTATCCTTTCAGTGACAGAATTCTCTGATGGACTAGTGTTGAACTACACAAGGTTACCCTTGAACTTGAGATGGTCATTTTACCAAGTTGCTTTTAAGTAAATTCCTTCTCAATAATGTGAGTCCTCCTAATGGACTTTCTATGGTACGTGTATATGTAAGTTTTGTGTATAGAGACACATATACATTATCTGGGGTGAGAACGTCACTGGATAAAGGGAATGTTCATAATTACAACCACATTTTGATAACAAATGTCATCCTTTTATTAGTTTTATTATTGTTCTTAATTCTCCAAATGATAACATGCCCCTAAACAGCCTGCACTTAAGATGAACAGCTGTTACTGTCCCATCATTGATGACACCACGGTGTATAAGAATATTCATCCACCAATAAACAACATCATCAAGTCATTTAAATATGTTTCTTTCTTTTTTCTCACATCAAAGCACCACTATAAAGGAAACATCAAGCCCATTAGCCTTCAATGAGTCAAACAACTGTTTATCAAGCTATCCAAAAGTTCATATCTAATATACCTTCTAATATTTCTATAGAAAGTTGTTTGCCGGTGAAAGGCTCAGTTACAATTAAAAAAGAAAAACACCCTGACAAATGAGTGTGTTCCTGTTACCTCCCCCCAAAATAGATGCCTGCTTCACTTAAGAGCATTCTCCCTCTTCATAATAAATGTAGAAACAGTCACGTGAGAAACGGCCATTATCATTTCTTTTAAGAACTGTTTACAATCTAGAGACAACAAATACTGGCTCGCTTATTTTCCTGCCCCATGCCAGAAATGTGTGCACCCATCACAGTAATTGGCGGTGCTTCCTGAGGACCTGCCAGGTCTCCTTTCATTGGAAGAAATCAAGAGTTCAGGCTGTGCTGGCGTGTCTGTTTGCACATATGCTTCTCTCTCTCCTGCAGAGGGGTCAAGTCCTTTGATCTCTATCTTTTCTCAGTAGGGTCACTTTTCATCTGCTTGGCTCCCCTGGAGAATATGGCCCCAGAAGAGTGGCTGCCTTCTCTATGACTGATAAATTAATTAGCAACCTGGAGGCTTAAATGATTTGGAAGGATTCTAAAATCCTCTCACTGATGACTTTCATTAAGTAGAATATGTTTATCCATTTTACAGGACCTATATTTTTAGATCAATGACCTTTGGATGTATGATTCATTCTGATTTCATTTTTTCCCAGCGGGTGCAGTTTCACATAAGACTATTTAAAAAGAATAAAGCAAGCAATGTTTTAAATGGAATATAATCTATTCTACACCTGTTTCCTTAGACCATGTTGATGGAAGTGAATGGTTTCTATGATAAATTATAGTTTTCAGTATAATGTACCACTATAATATTTATATATATTTTCCATTAATGTGTCATATAAACATTTTAATTTTTAATCAGTTGATATAATGCAATTTCCTACAAATAGCCATGCATACAAAACAAGATATTTTTAGTTAACATGACAGAAATAATTTCTAAGCATAACTTATTTGGGCAAGAATTTATTTTTTATTTTTCCCCGGTTTTCTTGTCTTTCATGTAATGAGAATTATACTGAGATAGAAATAACTCCTTTACATAAAATTGTGTTATTCAGTCTGCTTACATATTGTTCATTTTGGTCACCAAAATCTTCTAACAGTCAAGTAGTTTCCATATACATCTCAGTATTTCTATTAATATGTAACAGTTGAAATAAGGTAAACATTTACCTGGAGATAAGGGTCAACTATACAAATTATTTCTTGATTATGACTGGATTTGTAAACTAGAAGACATTTATTATGTTTACTACAAATATTTTCATACACCGTGCAATAAACATATTTCCCTTTTGTTTTCATTCACTGTCCTTACCCTGATGTTGAATATAAAGAAAAAACAATCCTTTCTCACCACAAAAATAAGTCATTATTCTCATCAATAGATGAAATTTTTAACCAGTAATAGATTTTCAGATCATTCTCTGACTGGGAGACTATATAATTTAGCATCCAAAACATGTCAGTGTTGAAAAGAATGGCTGTTACTATCTATTGTTACACTGAGGTAGAGAGTCCTTTTACTCCCATCTTAGTTAGAGTGCTGAAACTTAGATGATTTCTCAGCATTTATTGATAAAAATATCAATAATGTAAAAAAAATCAGATCAATCATCTGATTTTTATATTTGCTTTTATATGGTATATTACATCAATTGAGTTGTGTATATTAAATCATCCTGGCATCCCTAGGATGTATCCAAGTTGGTTATGGTATACGATTCTTGTGGTGTACTTTTGAATTCAATCTGTTAGTATATTTTTAAAGATTTATTTATTTTTATGTAGAAGAACTGGGGTACAGGCCAGAGGTGTGGGGTGAGAGATTCACCAGACACAGAGTGGGGAGCAGAACAGACAGATAAACTGAAATACACTGATGAGAGAAGCAGTGGGCAAGACAGGAGAGGGCTGCTGCACCATGTAGGACAACTCCCTGGCAGGAGATTGAACTCATGCTACAGTGGTTGGTGATAACTTCATTGTGTTGACATTTAACCCCTTGTGCCACTACGGAGGCCCCCAAATTGCTAGCATTTTGTTGAAAATTTTTGCATTGATATTCATCAAGAATACTGTTCTATAGTTTTCTTTTATGGTGCTGTCTTTATCTGGCTTCAGTATTAAGCTAATATTGGAATCATAAAATGCAGTGGAGAGTATTCCTCTTATTTATTTTTAAAAGACTTTGAGCAAGATTAGTTTTGTTTTTTTTTTTTAAGTTTTTTTAAATATTTATTTTTTTCTTACAATGTTTGCTTGCATGGTACTGGAACAAAAACAGGCACACAGACCAATGGAATCAAATAGAAAACCCAGAAATAAACCCACAGACTTATGAACTAACCTTTGACAAAAGAACAAAGAAAAGGCAATGGAACAAAGATGATATGTTCAATAAATGGTGCTGGGAAAACCTGACTGCTACACAAAACCAACTCAAAATGGTATTAATTCTTCTTTAAAGTTTGATAGAATTATCTGGAATGGGATCCAGTCCTGGGTTTTTGTTTTACAGAAGATATTTTACTACTGTTTTAATTCCTATATTTGTGATCAGTTTGCTTGGATCATCTGTTTTTCTTTCCTGAGTTTGTCTTAGTAGATTATTTTGATCTAGAAATTCATCCATTTCTTCAATTATTGAATTTATCAGTATAGACTTGTTCATAATAATTTCTTATGATCTTTTGTATTTCTATTCAATCTGTAGTGATTTCTCCTCTTTCATTTGTGTTTGTTGATTAACATTTTCTGTCTTATTTTGTTAGTATAGCTAGAAGTTCCATGCCAAAAGGAGTCATCTTCTCAAAGAACAAGCTTTTAATTTATTGCTTTGTTTGTATAATCTTTTTCATGACTATTTCATTTATTTCTGCTCTTATTTTTATTATTTCTTCCTTCCACTAACATTGGGTTAGAATTTCCGATCAAAAATATACTATTTTCTTCAAGATCACGAATATCTACCCAAAGACACAACCACATGTGCACGGCCACTGGCCTCTTTCTGATCAGAACGAGCTGTGAACACCACCATAGGAAGCTATGTTTACCTATATATCATGTGTGTGTACCATTTCTTTATATCAGCTATACACTTTTAATAAGTGTGTCTATATTCTGTCTTCAGCTTCCTTGTGACCAACTTTAGGTCTGAAAAGGCAGAAAATATTGCTAGACTTTGATAATTGTGATATCATGTACTTCCTCTTTACTGAAGAGCTTCAAGAGCCTTCTTCCAACTAAACTCTGACACATTCAAAGTGCAATTCCCAGTAACATGAAGCTAAAAGCTACCAAAGCCGTTTGACAAGCTTATTCTCCAGCCATAATGGTCACTGGATTTTACTGGACTGCAAGCTCCTTGAAGGTAGCACCTTATTTTTCAAAAAGGATTTTCCAAAACATATGACTACTATACAAATGAGTAGTGATTCCAAGTAAATGAACAAAAAATACTCAAATGAATGAGAAAGGATAAAAAGTTCATTGTAATGTTTATTAAAGTATTTGAGAATTTTGAAAACTCAAGATTGTATTATTATTATTGATTGAAAAAAGCATTTTCTTGGAAACAACAGTCTAGTAGGACATTTTCTGGTTCCTATATAAATCATAGATCTTCACATAACATTAACTAAAGATACATGTAAATCCTGTCAATGCTGTTAGCATACACTCTTTTATTCATTATGTTTGCACTTAATGGCAACACCAATGTGTTCACCAAGATCCTTATAGCTTAAAAACTATTACTTTAAAAGACAGAGAAACACATCAGTAACTTGTACTCAAGGACTTCATAATACTGTCTTCTACAGAGAAGAATGCCTTATAAAAAGTCTTATTTGGATAAAAAAAAAGTCTTATTTTGTCATTTGGATAATTGATTCTTTGCCAGTGGGGTTCAGATATAACACCTTTATACTTAAATCCACTTTGGGGAAAGAACGTTACTGCCTCATTACAATATATGAAGGGTCCATCAGGGATAGCAGAGTACTGAAGAGAGAATTTCTTGTAGAGAACAGAATGAGCCTGTTGACCACTAAAAATAACCATGGATATTTATCAAAAAAATGGTCATATAAATAATACAGATAATCGTGGATAAAATGTGTTGGTTTTTATCCTAGGACAATATTCCGTTTCTATGGGTATTTGTGTGTTGGCAAGGGATAGTGGGAGGAAAGCCAGTTATTTTTATATAGTTATGCCCACAACAGTGCCAAGTGATTTGTCAGATGCAATGCTAGATCATTAATTTGACTACCTGAAAATTTCAGTACCCCCCCCCAACACACACACAACTTTTCAAAATAACTGTTTTGAGAACATATGGTGAGATGCTGACAATTTGCTAGTGTCCACACACATACCTCCCTCACCCCACCATCATACATGTCCACCACACATGAGAATTTTTTTTAAAGTTCAAAGTAAATCTGTCTTCTAAATTAAACTATTGGACAAGGGTTGACCTTAATCTCATCTAAAACAAAAAACAAAAATGGTTGTCAAGGGATCATAGCCTGCATTGTTGCAAATTGCTCCCTCTGCTGGTGACAGACACAAGCGTCCAGAGTTGCTATTACAGCCACATAACCCTGGGAGATGTTTCTGAATTTCTTATTTAATGTGTGGCATTATATTTATGGTATTTGCTTTATTTAGTTGATCATGAATGGCCTGCCTTTGTGGAAATGTGTTCTAGTTTAGGGGTCCAAAAGTGGCCACAAGGCAAAAAATAAAAATGTTTCATATAGGAATCTTCAACAGAAGGGATTATTTTTATTTTCAATAAATTTATGTTCGACACTAAGTATTCTCAATACCTCATTGGAAGAGCAATACGCTGTCTCTGTGTGACACAGCTTCTGCACGTAAAATACATTTGAGTCTAAACCGTTCATGAAAGAAAAATAAGGAAGGAAATAAATAGGGTCAAGTTAAAGGCTGAGTGAGCTTTTGCTGCAAGCTCACAGCGATCCCCAAAGCTGGCGACCTTCATCAACACCAGCATTCCTGCAAGCATACAGGTACACATGCTCGCATGCCACACACACACACACACACCTCCCTAGTGGCGCAGGAGTTAAAGTCAGCTCTGTGCGCAGTCCCTGTAGCATGAGTTCGATCCCCAGACAGGGTGCTGACCCACATGGCGCAGCAGACCTCTCCTGTATCATCCGCTGCTCCCCTCAGCAGTGTATTTCAGTCAATCCACCTATTCTTCTCCCCACTCTGTCTCTGGTGAATCCTCTTACTCCCCTCACCTCTGGCCTACACACCAGTTCTTGTATGCAGAAATAAATAAAATAAATCTTTAAGAAGATACACATGCACAGATGATACAGATACACGCACATACATGGAACAGCTTTTCCCTCACCATAATGGAGGGGAAGGTGTGGGGAGAGGGAAAGCAGAAAACTTGTGTTTCTACATTTGATCAGCAAAGGTCATCCTGTGCTTACTCATCATTTCAAGGTAACAATAGCTCTGGAATGTATGCAGTCCCACCAGTAATTGTGGATAATTCTACCCACAAGGTGAAGTCATTAAAATGAGAAGAGGTTAAGGTCAAGCCCATCATAATGGTGAAAAGCAAAATGCAATTTTAAAATAAAAGTTACTTTCAAGCTACAAGGCATCATAGGAAGACACAAGGGGTAGGGAAACTGGCTTCTAGTTTGTCTTGTGTCAGTCTGTATTGGGACTTTAAAGCAGGCACATGGCAGTTAGGGGTTTTGTTCCCTTATTCAAAGGAATGGGGTTGGGTGTCTGCTAAGTCTCTGTCCATTTGTAGCACATCTGTTTGTAAATGTAAGTTGAGTTGCAACAATTTTGTATTATTTTGGAAGGTAAAAGAGAGACAGGCTAATCCCATTAAAGTCTTTACCTGCCTGATGTTTCATTATGTTCTTGGTCATATTTGAAAGTCACTAAATTGCTTTGGGTTAAAAATGTGAAAGAGGAAATAAAAATTTAAGTGTTACAGAGAGAAAAAATATGCTAGACCAAGATCTGTACTGACTTTTAACTCAGGACTCTTTAGACTATTAAAAAAATTTAAGAACCCCAAAGATTGTTACTTAGGTAAGCTCTATACATAGTTTATTGTGAGAATTGAGGCTGGGCCAATTGAAACATGTGTTTAAAATAATAACAATAATAAAAAAAAATCTTGTTGGGTATTAATATAAACAGCATACTTTATGAAAGTAACTGTGGTTTTCTAAACAAAAGATGATTGAGAAGGGTGGCATTGTTTCATATTTTGTAAATGTCTTTAGTATGTGGCTAAATATGAGGAGCTGCATACTTGCTTCTGTATTTACTCCTGGACTCAACTTATTTTAATATGTAGTTCTCAGGTTGAAGTATTAGAAGAAAAGTTGAGCTTTCACTGATATATTTGGAAAAGGGAGGAATATTTTAATAGTCTTTTGAGATAATGAGAATATTCTTTTGGATACTATGCCAAAATTAAGCAACTTATATTTTTTAAAGGTTAGGTGCAATATGGACTCTGAAGTCATAGATAGGAATACCTTGGTGCATTAAAATCTATGGTCCTATCTTACACTTTCAGTGGTTCTTCTCTCATGCCTTCCTTTGTCACATATACTGATCTTTTGAAAAACATTGTTTGTGAAATTATAAAGTACTTCCAAATTCACTATGCAATGTAAGAACATCATATTCTCTAATATCCACCATCAGTCCCATCAAGGAAATCCTTCAGGATTGAAGAACTGTCAGGCTCCCTGAGACAAGTGTTGAAAAACTATTTATTTCTTGAAAGTTTGAATTTTATCATTGACAACAGTACTATTTGATTCATTCTGTTCATTTCCACAAAAATGTGTGTCAAATGCCAAGTATGAATAACCATAGATTGTCAGTTATTGTCATGTAAAAATGTAATTCTAACAAAAACCTAGCTAATTCAGTTCATTATTTAATCACACAGAGCTTTTCTAAAGAGAACCACTCGACTTTGGCATGCAATAGAAGTGCTTTATGCCAACTTCCCATTGTGTTGCACAGAATGTTAAAATGAAGTGTCCTCAAGGACTGAAAGAAAATAAAATAATGCTTCATGCAAGACATTTTTAAAGGAAATTAACTTACTTTTTAAATGGCCAGTTTGTGACAGTAAAATGTAATGACTAGTAGCATGTTTTGGCATCAACGCTTTGATTTGTCATTGTCATGCTAAGATACTGACAGTTCTACCTGTCATTGCTTTTGCATCTTTGCTACCAAAGAAACAACGAAAAAGACAAGCAAAGGCTGAAAAATAGTTTTGAACTCATGGATCCATTCAAATGTCCTCAGGAACCTAGATTCTGTGGCCCAAACTTGAGAAATAAATGGTCCACAATATCAATACTCTCAGGTAGAATACTTGATAGATTGCCCTTAGCAGAAGAGTCCAAATTGAGCTGTCCCACCCCCAGCCTCCCATCCCACCCCCTACCCCCACCCTTTTATCATAGAAAATATTTCACAGAATGAGGTAAATGAATAGGATGATACAAAAAAGGGCATTAGAGAACCTTAAAAGAAAAAACACATCCCATGTGTAATATTTTCCACACTGGATCCTCTCCCTGTGCTGTTCCCAGCCCTTACAGAAAGCGAGAGTGATGGTCTCACATGTTAACTGTAATGCATGATGTAGCTAAGACAGCACATGCTGCACTCACAGTGTCCACAGCTTACATGAGCTATAGCATGAGTGTCACTCTATAAGTAGACAACCTGCTCACTTGTTTTTCCAGTATAAATTATATACGCTTGTATTTGTGTAGACTGTGCATCTGAAAAATCACAAAGCTTTCTTCATCTCTCCCTTTAATTCACACATAGTTAGCCAAACAACCCTCCTGGAATATTTGGCTTAAGATCAGATTAAGATAATGTTTAAAGCAAATTTGTGTCATTTGACATAGTCTGAAGTCTGGAATATACAACTCTTATTTAGGAGACTGATTATTCATTTACACTAGAGTGTAAACGAACATGAAGTTTATGTGTATTCATGAAACAATCACTGGATAAATATAGCGCTACACTGATATTTTAAATTTCAGTGTCTATATTTGTAAAAGTTTTTGTCATGTTTCATCAAGATGGTTACAAACAAAAGACACCTCTTTGTTAACTGTGTTCCTAGATGGTAAAGCATTACGGTCGCTTGTTGCAGAGTCTACGACAGAGACCTGGCCCAGACCCACCATCTCTTCTCCCCCGAGCGCCCTCCTGTCAGTCCTTTCCATGCCTCACTTGAATTTGGCCATGGCCAATGACTGATGAGTGGCCAATGGAATGCACACATGACGTTCCACCCCTCCCTACACTGGCCCACAAAATCCTCTTGTGTTTCTTCTCTGACTGCCTGCAATGCTGGTAACCTCAAGGTTACTCTGGAAGCCACACTGAAGCTGATGGCAGAATGTGCGTTATCCACGACCCCTGGTGTCAGCCCATCTCACCCAGCTGCACACTTGCCCCCTGGTATTACAGGGGCAAGAAAACACTTACATTGCTTGGAGCTTTTACAGTTGGAGGGGGCCCATGTTTTAGCCTTAAGCTTCTACCACTTGAGGACAATCTTTATGAAAAAGAATGCAGATCATGCAAAGTTCACAAAAGTGAACTTATTTAGGACAAGACTTAAAATCCCAATAATGGCAGAAGACTTAGAAATATAGGTTGTTTTCTTCTGTAATCACTTTAAGCAATTATCAGAAATTTTTTTTGTCAGCAGGTTGGATTACCTTCCCCACCTGGGTTACCCTGCACACCTTAATGCTCCCAGGAAAACCCAGTTCTCACAGGGACCCAGGCAGAGGCCCTTTGGTTGTGTCACTCAGTGTATCCAAACCGGAAACCACAAGCACCCCTCAGTCTTGACGAGGGACAGCCTAAGACAGACAAGGAGCAGACTGGCAAGTCCATTTCGTGTTTACACAAACTGGCATTGCCCTCTTGAGATAAAGGGAGAAAATTGTGTCACTGAGCTTTACCTCATAAAGCCATTTTGCAAATCTTCCTCAACATTTAAAAATTGATACTTCTTGAAAATATCAAGGTGATATAATCAAGGGCACTATGTCTATTCCTGTTATTTATAGGAAATTTAACCCTTTCACTATTTCTAACTCCAAAGGCAATCAAGTTTCAAAACTTTTTTCCTAAATACACGAGAGTTCATCTGCTTTCAGATGTACCAGAACAATCATAGAAGCTACACATATATAGTATATGTACCAAATGTGTACCTATATGTATATACAATATATAAATATATATATACCAAATACAATAATTTATCTACAAAACCATGTCCATTTCCTATTCTTATATTTTAAAAAATTATTAGGCAAATGTCAATATAACCTTGAATTTAATGAACTGGTGGCATGAAAATGTTGGTATTATGAGCCCTGTTATTCTTAATTTACCCATACTTATAGGCTATTCATTTCTAAAACCTCTTTTCAGGTTTTTTTTTTTTAAAGATTTATTTATGCATACAAGCACTGGGGTACAGGCCAGAGGTGTGGGGGGGTGAGAGGATTCACCACAGAGAGCAGGGAGCAGA
>JAGFMF010012111.1:576863-675109 GCA_019455555.1 Galemys pyrenaicus
ATGTGGGTCCCCTCCCTGGCCGGCAGCAGGGATCGAACTCGTGCTGCAGTGGCTGCTGTTTGCTTCATAGTGCGTTGCTTAACCCACTGCGCTACCAGGGAGGCCCTCTTTTCAGGTTTTTTAAAATGACAAATATAATACAATATAAATAACAAAACCACGCGAACTACTATATCCGTGTCATAATGACAGTCTGCCAAGACCCAAATTATCTGCATCCCCAGGAAGAAAACCACAGAGGCTGAACCTTCCTGCTCTGGGTCTTTGCGACACCTAAGCTGGCCTGCTCAGCATCCTGCTCCTCTCACCCCGTCCCTTTTCCTCAGCGCCTCAGCGTCACTCCCTGATGCCTCACAGCGAATACTCACACACGAAAGACCCTTCTGAGTCACTTCGTGTGCAAAACTCACTCTAAAATCTAGGAAAATGAGCCAACCATCATCTCAGCTAATAGCAGGAATCCCCATCTTTCTTGCCTCTCCAGTGAGACTTGACAAGAAAACAAATCTCTCATTCAAGCGTTTCCTCTGAACCTAGTATCCTCTGCCATGGCTACTAAAAGCCTCTCTCCTTCCACTCCAGAACTAAGTGGAACTCTGTGTCCTAAGGGTCTTATTTCCATTTCTCATATGCCAGAAAAAAGAAAACAGAGATAATTTCTCTTCTGGTGACCTTTTCCCCAGAAATGGTTCATTAGCCAGCTAGAAAGACATCAGTCCTCAAAACCATCCTGAGGTTTTGATTAAGGTCCTTGAGAGAAGCAGCATTGGGCCATACTGCCCCCTAGAGACATTTTGTGCGTACTGCGCTGTGTCACTGAAATAGTGTTCTGTGTATTTCCGTATCCTGAAACATATCCCTTGACTCATATTTGTTTTCCTGCTTTCAAACCCTATTGGTATGGCAGAAGGGAAAATCAAAGGCATTGCTTATTTATTGCAAGAATAAGAAACTTCTTCCTCTTAAGATTTAAAGTGAGCTTAGAGGTGTGGTTGACACAGATCTTATGGAAAGGAACATACTGTTATAACTGGGGTGCAGAGATAAGAGGTTGGGACTTAGTCGTGATAAGATGTCTATGAAAATTTTCGTATCACGCCTAGCATATAGGTGCTGAGAATGTATTGGGAGAAGGGAAGAGGGAGGAAGATGGGGAGGAAGGGAGGGAGTGAGGGCAAGAAGAAGGGGAGAAGGAAGGAAGAAATCGCAGTTCAAGCAGCCAGCCTAAAATGCAAGGCAAGGTTATTGGCATGGGGGAGGGAAACCGCTTCAGTTACAGAGTAGGACTACCCCTCCCCCACCCCCAGTCTCCTTCTGGAAGCTCTGGGAAGGAGATGACTGCATTATAAAGGATATAACAGTGCCAGACACCTTGGCCATGGGGAAAGTCTTAAGACTTGATGGAATTAAGGGCAGGAAGAGTTATTTAGCAAGGCAGAGCAAATCACTAGGGAGCCAAATGGACAAGGTAGCAACACAGGCAGCCTATGGGTGGTGGGGCTCAGACAGGATGACAGATGCTGCAGAAGCCAGGGCAGGGTCCAGGAAAGAACGCCAGCGCTGCAGCACTTGGTCAGGTTTGTTATGATGTGTGAGCTAGTCCTCTTCCGGGAACTACTGACAGAATGAACTCGGGGGGGATGAAAGGGATTCACCCCTGGCCCCAAGGAAAAAGGCTGAAATTTCAGAGCACATCTACATTTTGGGTTCTGCTGTAAATATGATACATTTACTTTCAACAATTAAATAAAGCAAGAGAGAAATTTGAGTTCAGGAGGAATGCCTTTTCACAGCTTTTTAACTGCTCACTGATGAACCCACACCTAGATGATCCCCCAATCTCTACGCCACTTGTCATGATAAGGGAGCACAGTGACAGCGGTCTCTGGTCACAGAAGGACAAAGCTGAGGGAGGCTGTCTGGGAAGGCAGGCGAGGGGCTCACACAGGAACAGAAGTTTCTCCTCAGGCTCAGGGATGCCATTGCTCTCGGTTCAAAATCTTGTTCATCATAGAGCAGGCCATGTGGAGCAGACCAGCTGTGAGAACCTTGGGGTGATCTGATTCCAGCACCTTCCCTTTCCCTGATCATTCTGGTTCACAATGTCCTTCTCATTTCGCCATGGCTGACCATGGTGTTCAGTCATGCCCTTTTGCACTGCTGCTGAGATGGTCACTGTAAGTGTCACAGAGGTGACAGAGGTAAAACTGGGATGTAAAAGATGCACCCATAATCTAGTATAACTGCACAGTGGACTGTTCATGATTTTCCACTACTTCTCAGTAGCAAAACAAAACAAAGCCATTTAATCTCCAAAACTGAAGAAAACTGCCAATACCAAATGAAAAGCCAGTCTTTTCTCTCACGTCTCACTCATCAATATACGATTCCTTCCCTGCCTCCTGCTCCCTTCATTCCCCACATCAGGTGGCTGGTGCTCCCTTCAGCTACCTCAGGTGGCTGGTGCATGGAGGTCCCTGTGGGAAGGGAGCAGGGACAGGGCTCTTAGGCCTGAGCTCTCCATCCTCACAAGCACCAAGTTTCCAATGGGAAGTGGTGGCTCAGCCAATTCTCGCCACTGGCCTCTCTATCCACACTGGACTGGGGGTGGGTGAGCAGCTGGCACGTGCAGTCCTGCCTGGCCTGCCCTTTGTATTCACTCTGCAAACTGGGATTCTCCTAGGGCATGCCAAAGACTTGTTCAATTCTTATGTTCTCTCTCCCTCCCTTTCCCCCTCCCCCTGCTGCTGCTCTTCTTCCTCCTCCTCCTCCTCCCCCTCCTCCTCCTTCTCTTAATCTCCAACCTCCTTCCCCCACCTCTCTCCTCTCTCCCTTCCTCCCTCTCTCTCTCCTCCCTTCCTCCCTCCCTCCCTCTCTCCCCATGGATTCTTCCTGGGTCAAACACCTTCTGGAATCTTGCAGACCTCTCTGAGCTTTGGGAGAATAGGAAACCATCTCAGATACTTTTTCCTAGTCCTGCCCTGGTTCCTCCTCCCTCTCTACTCATAACCTGGCGCTGTGCTTAGCTTCTCTAGGACAGATGGAGACCCTCAGACCAGTCCCAGGAAGGAAGACACAAATGGCCCTGCTTGGGATCCCCTTCAAATACTTCCCATTTTGGCTTCTCCCTCTAGAACCTACTATGTGGCTGGGGGGAGGACAATGGGGAAAAACCCTTCATTAATCTCTAAACACGTTTTCTCCTTTCTCTTTACCAAGCTCCACACTGTCCCCAAATCATAAAAAAGTCTTTTATGTTAATGCAATGAGAATAAAAATCTCATGTTTTTTTCCATTCTGTCATTTGCTGATGAAAAGCTGCCCTCTGAATCCTTCAGATTTAGCTCTTAGTAATCAATGCTAAGATTTTCCTGTTCAAAGTTGACCCCTAACAGTTTTTTTTTTAGTTCTTATATATGAAGTAACAAATGACGCTGAAGGCAAGACACAAAAAGTTATTAATCAAGGCTAAATGAGAAAGAAAGGAACTGTAGTGAAAGACTTTGAAAACAATACAATTAAAATGAAAATTTTACTCCACTAGTTTTTTGGGGGTTTTTTTGCTAACTAAATATAAGTTCTCATAGACACTGATTTATGCATCTTACATTTTCCTCAAGGTAGGACTAAGTAGTAGTCTTATTGAGTAAATAAAGCCAAGAGAAAAAAAATAGTTATCCATAAATATATACAAGTGTCTTAGATGCATGTGGGAAAAGGAGATTCATGACTAAAGTTATAATAATAATAATAACTGCTAGGGCTATGAACCAGATGCTGTTCTAGTGCTTTCCACATATTCATTCATTGAATTCTCAAATTTTCTATGGTGGTGAAGGACACAAAAGTGAAGTAGTTTTCCCAAGGTCAAATACTAGACATCTGGCTGTTGAATTCTAACCCTGACAATAGGCTCCATCATCTGCATTCTGCGCCACTCTGCCAGTGCCACCTCTAAGGAGAATCCCTTTTATGGATATGCCAATTGAAACATGGCGTGTTGTACAATCTCACCTCTGTCTTCAACCACTTTCAACTTGAAGCTATTTTCTGATGCTTCCTTTGGAAATATTACAGTTGAGATACTCTTTAATCATATTTTTGTATAATGTTTCTTCCTTCTTTTCCTACTTATTTTTTAAATTTTTTTAAAAAATTTATTTATATATGTATACAAGCACTGGGGTACAGGCCAGAGGTGTGGGGGGGGTGATAGGATTCACCACAGAGAGTGGGGAGCAGAACAGGCAGATCAACGGAGGTACACTGCTGAGGGGAGCAGCGGGCACAGCAGGAGAGGTCCGCTGAGCCATATGGGTCCCCTCCCTGGCCGGCAGCAGGGATTGAACTCATGCTGCAGTGGCTGCGAATTGCTTCATAGTGCATTGCTTAACCCACTGTGCCACCAGGGCGGCCCTCTTTTCCTACTTAGAGTGACTCCCAGTGTGTTTTTTAATGACTATATCTGTGATTCTCATGTCTTAGATGCTGGCTTAGGGGAATCTTCTCTCTAACGCAAACCTCTGTGCCAGTTACTCCTGTTGGTTCTGTGTCAGTCTGTTCTTTTTCCCTCTCTGAGGACACTTGGTAGGGTAATTTTCCAGGATATCATGTCAATCACAGCAAAGTCTCTTTGGGTTTTATTAATGATCTGAAAATATGTGTTGTTTGAGTCATGTGGATGCTGTTTAACATGCTACATGGACTTTTCTTCTTTAGGACTCCATTATTTCATCCAAATGCTCCTTTCCACAACAGAAATGACTTTAAGATTTTTTTTTCTCCATCAGCTAAAATTATGTGTCCCTACATCAAAGCCACTCATGAATATTTCTGGGATAAGCAAGAGGATGTCAAAACCTAACTACAAGGGACCTCCCTGGTGGTGCAAGGGATTAAGGAGCAGCACTCTGAAGCTATCCACAACCACTATAGCATGAGTTCGATCCCCAGCCAGTGAGGAGACCCACATGGCACAGCAGACCTCTCCTGCCTCACCTGCTGCTCCCCTTAGCAGTGTATTTCAGTAGATCTGCCTGTTCTGCTCCCCACTCTGTCTGGTGAATCCTCTCACCCCCTGCACCTCTGGCCTGTACCCCAGTGCTTGTATGCATAAAGAAATAAATCTTTAAAAAACTAACTACAAACTCGGACTCCTGTCCCCTTCCCCAGAGGCTGTGTACCACCCCTTATCCTGTGTGCATATTTCATGTAAAGTCAAAAGCTTTCCTATGACAGGAGTCAGAGCTTCTCAGACCTAAACCAATGCTGCATATCACGTGAGTGCTCAGTAAATGATAATCGAAGACAATAACAAAGGACTTAATTTAGGGTATCCGTGGGAGGGAGGTTTTCCTCCTACGATTAAACTAAATTAAGAAGATCATGGTCCTAGACAAATATAGGACTATATATTATGTTTTTCATAATACAAAAGTCTAAAAACAAAGGTAAAATAAATAAGCTGGCAGATAAAGAGATTTCCGTTTTTTTGAAAAATAAAACAGAGAGCAAGTCACAGGAGAACATGAGTTAGGGGGCCTGTGGGGAAGAGCTGAAAGATCAATCCAGCATGTCTAACTTCTATACATATAAAGAAAGAGAGTTCTAGACAGAAAGAACAGAAGATGAAAGGGGTCAATTATCAAAAGTGTAGTTGAAGATAGTTTTCCAGAACTGAAGGACATGAATCTTGATTGAAAGCACACCCAATTTCAAGAGGAAAGAATAAAATTATACACATACTAGTGCATATCATTATAAATTTCAGAATACCCAGAATAAAGTCATCATTTCCTAAAATCTTTCTGAAACGAACTCTGCATTTCTCAGTAGCAAAATCTGATAATGGAAGGCCTAAGAACAATTGCCCTCATTTAAAAATCATAATGTAGGCTTATTTTATTGAATTGTGAGACCTTTATTTACATACAAGTATTAAGAATATTTATACCACAGAACTCCTTCTAGGAAGTTCTTGAAAATAATACGAATAAGAGGACAGATTGGAAGCCCTGGGTTATCTTTCCTCCTGTAAACATACTAATTCAACAGCAATACAAAGATCATTTCCTTTTGTGAAAAATCCAGAAACTAATTGTGAGGTTCAACACCATGGCAGACACAAAATCATGTACATTAAAACTGGTGGGGAAATTAAAGATATTCTCCGGCCAAAATTCCCACCCCCAAATCAGTGTCATACGATTGGCAATAAATCGCCAACTTTCAGCTCCTTATTAAAGAGCAAAAGAGCTGGATTTCTGAAGTTGGCAAACCACTGGATAGACTAAGAAACAATAGAGAAGACTAAGTAACTAACGTCAGAAATGAAAGAAGAAACATTACAACTGAGGTCTCCTAAATAAAGATTCATTAGAGACTGCAGTGAACAATTTAGGCCAACAAACTGGATATCTCAGAAGAGACAGATACGTTCCAGAAATACACAAGGTATGGTCCTTGGTATGTTCTGCCTCTGCTTCTCAGAGGATTTCTAGTTTCTTAAATTCAATGAATTATGAACCATATTCTTCCATTGGGATACTGCTTTATTTTTCTGAAGTAGGATATTACACATGGCATATTTGAAGCACCAGGAAAGATAGAAAGCTGGGAATTATATTACTGTCCAAAGAAAAGGACAGAAATCTTAAAGAATCCTCAGTGTTCATATTTATAAGTATAATCCAGTATAATCCTATATTAAAAGACTGAAGACTATAATAGTTGCTTATATAAACACGTAACTTTAAAATAGATGCAAAGCCCTTCAATGCTTAAATTTTGAGAATTTCTCCATCCTCTAGAAAAAGGAAGTGAAGTTATGATAAAAGATAGAAAAATCATCAGAATTAGGTAAATCTGGTGTGAGACACAGCTATGAAACAACCAAAAGTATCCATGCCATTCTAAATCTTTTTTTTTTTTTAAGTCAGGGAAAGCACTGGAATGAAAAGTTAATTAAATGTGTGGGATTTAAATATGGGAATGCAAATTGGACATACTTGAGTTATTCTAAGTAAAACAAACTAATCTGGTATTCCTTATATAAACGAGTTGAAACAAACTGCAGAGCTCGAAAAAGAAATCAAGCTTCATTGCTGCAAAATCTCATATCTAAACCAAAAATGTTTTAAGTAAATTCATCTAATACCATGTAAGTAGAAGTCATCTTTAACCCTTAGTATTCTTAAGGTCCTTACTGTGCTTATAAGCTTATAAGAAGTCACAAAATATCCATCCAAGAATAAAACGCTATTAGTAGAAAAAATTGTTCTACTTCTAAATTCTTCTTATGTTTTTTCTTACAGAATAATTAGATGAGGTTTTCTAAAGACCTTTATTCTATGCCTTTTTGCCACTAGTTTCTGCTTGTCTTTTAATTGGCATCTATTATGGTTAATTTTATATTAAAAATATAAAATGTGAAAGACCTCTGAATTTGTAAGATATGCAGTATTTAATCAAGTAATAATAAAATAATGTTTTTTGGCTTTTGTATTAGAAGTTACTTCATGGCAAAGATTGTGTGTTAAACATCCAATGAGTCTTTCAGTAACTAAATTCTTCCCAACAGAATAATGCTGACTGACTGGACCAGCCAGGGCCTCATTGTCTCCATGGAAACACATTAATGAGAGCAGGAATTAAGAACCAAAAGATAGAAACCATGAGCATCTCGGGAACAGAGTATTGGAGCGTGGACTGGTCAGCCCACAAGTCAGTTTCCCCAGAAGCTGACTCGGAGGTGACTTTGTGTGCAAGTCATTTACTGAAGCATTACTCTTAGCAGAAGCTAGTCAGAAATGGGGGAAGCAGGGCAGAAGAAGGGCCCAAGATGTGAAATCAAGCGAAAACGTAAGTCGGTTTCCCAAGGATTAAAGGTGGTTCCCCAACAAGGAAGACAAGCAGGACACTATCAGGCCAAACAACAGAATACTCCAGGAAGGTGGTAAATGTTAAGGGCTGAAAATAAAAGTAGATCACAATAGACAATGTTTATTGTATTTGGTTTTTGTGTTCTTGAATTCTTTTTATTTTGAGTTTTCTTGTTTAGTGAGTCAAAATAAACCATGTGCTTGTTTTTTGGATGTGTACAACAGTCTTGATTACTCCATTAAAGGGAATCAGGCAGAGGCATTCCATGGTTGAAGTAATTCCTGTGAAGCATACTATCTGAAGGACAAGACAGCATCTGGAAAAGCACAAGGCCTGCCAGATGTGCTTTGGGAGACGCCCTCTGCGAACCCTGCCAGCTACGACACGGTCTCTCCTGACCCTTCCTCAGTGCCTCAGCTGTCTTGGTGGCTCCTCTGATCTTTCTGCCCAAAGTCCTTTCTCTAGTTTTCTAAGCCTCTAGTTCTTTATATTACATCCCTTCCTGCTTTCCGTATGTGGAGAGGTTTCTCCTCTTCTGGCTGAAGAGTTCTGACAGAACTCTGTTAACTACCAAAAGTAGTTTTGGGCCCAACAGAAAGCTTCTATGAATACCACCCCTCCCCAAATATCTTGTCTCTCATAGCTCCAAGGTCATAGTTTACTCAAGCAAATGTAAGTTATATCCTGCCATTTATCATTACAGTATAAACTGAATTAAAGTACAAATTGATTTTATAGTCACACCATGTTTTTTTTTTATCTGTGAAGACTAGGACACAGTTGGGAAATATGGGTCCAGACGTGCTGGACTTGAGTAATATGGGAGCATTCAAAAGAATCTGATGACTTTTACCCCTCAGTTCCACTGCATCTGTCCAGAAGAAATAGGCCTGCAGCGTGTGCTCTTTTAGCTTTCCTTTCTTGGAAGCCACTTGTTACTTTTTTATAAGATGTTTTTGTTATTCCTCAAAATATACTCTCCACACTCATTATCTCTGATTCCATAGCTAGTACTAGTTCTCAGAATGCTGCATGTGAACAAGTAATACATTCATAAAAGGAAAAAAATAGCATGGACACCAAAGTAATGATAATATTTTATTCAACTTTTTTGAACACAACCTTGGCAACTACTGAGAGGAATGGGTGCATTCTATGAGTATTAAACTAAAGAGGAACTAGCCTAATACTCTATCCAGCCAAATTCATTAATGGGGTTCATTTGTTAGAGGTTCTCTAGTTCAAGCAGCTAGGAGTATTCCCAATCGTTTACTTGATTGTTTAATGAAAATATGAACGCAAATCCTTTATGTAGTCAATGAACTTGAACATCTAGAACTTCTCTTCTGTAATCCAGCGAAAGAAGCAGAATAATAATGAAATGGAAATGTTGGAATGGCTTTTTGATTACCAATTTGCTCACCCAACCCCTGCTATATGCCTTGATGAGCCTGATTAGCATTCCTTCTGCCACACTTAGATATACATTGGAGAAGGGAGCGCTGGTGTCCTTGAAGCGTTCTAAGTTGCTATTTGCAGGCCAGGGGTGATCATTAACTATGAAATATACTCCTTCATTTCCCTGGGAGGACTGGGATCTGAGAATGACTAAGTGCCAAGTCATAGCACTTAATTACTAGATACTCTGTGGGCACTTATTCTGTACTAAGCAGGAAAGTTGGAGCCATAATCAGAGTAAAGTAACCTGTGGAGATTTTTAGAGGCAGCTAATTCATGATGTCAATTACACAGACAGGTTGCTATGCACATCTCACTTGAGCTCTACAAAATAAACTGAAAAAAGCTAGATTAGAAAGAAGCCAGGTATAAAGAAGCCATCAGAGCAACCCCTACATCAGTGACTCCCAGATCCCAGATTCAAAGGCTCTTGAAGAGGAGGGTAGATTCCATCAAGGACCAAGCAAAAGAATCACAAGCATGAGCCCTAATTGCCAATTGCTGTCCACTGGACTCCCTCCCACTTTGCGCATGTCCTCGCCCCATCCTCCCTGCTCCCACCTCCACCCCCAGCCTCCTCTCAGCAGCTTCAAATCTAGGATTTGTTCTGTAAAATCTCTTGGTCATTGAAAAATGTACAATTGCTACCTACATCTAAATAATAAAAAGCCAGGAAAAAGATAAACAGAGATGGGTACACAGATTTATTCTAATAAACATGCATCAAATTTTGAAGCAGTGTCCACTTTTTCTGTTTTTGAATATTTTATTAAAATGTGCTTATAATAGATCATAGTTTTCTAAGCTTCTACTATTTGGGGAGCATAATGGGAGAAATGGTAAATACTCCATGCTGGGGGAAAAACATGGACTAAGATTACTGAAACAAGTTATAATACAAATTTAAGAAATAAATCGTTTCTTGAAGGCAAAATTAGCATTATTGTTATTGTTACCAGAATCTTCTTTTTAAGATTTATTTATTCATGCGTACAAGACCTGGGTTGTAGTCCAGAGGTGGGGGGCAGGTAAGAGGACTCATCAGAGACAGAATGGGGAGCAGAACAGGCAGATCTACTGAAAATGCACTGCTGAGGAGAGCAGCGAGCAAGACAGGAGAGGTCTGCTGTGCCATGTGGGTCCCCTCCCTGGCTGGAGGCAGGGATCGAACTCATGCTGCAGTGGTTGCCCACAGCTCATAGTGCTACCACTTACCCTCTTGCACTGCAATGGAGACCCCTATTACCAGAATCTAATTAAGGTATGAAATACTCTTGCATTCACTGAGCTATCCTTGGAAAAGATCATCAGTTTAACAAATAACAAATTTCATGTCTCTCCACTAAGAAATACAAAAGTAGAAATAAATGTGACCATTATCTGAAGAAGCATTTAGCTAAAAAGACATATAACTATGTAAGATTTATATCTATGCATAGAACATATAACATCTTTAACTTAGAATATCTATGTAATATAACTTATATAATAATTGTTTTATTTTATTCTGTGAATGTCCACATGTTAGAGAGTAAGTGATAGAATCTATTTTAAGATCAGGGAAGTGAAGAATAAAGGTGCATGCATCAGGAGAGATCATCACACTGTATTCAGTTAGTAATGAAAGTTCTGTGGAGGAGCAAATATGAGAAAGAGTTTTTGAATGATGGTATGTGGGAATACTGGAAGAAGTGACAATTTTATTTAAAGCATGCTTACAAGCGAAGTTTGTGTATAATAATAAAACATAGGCTTGCCGGTATAGAGGGGAAGACAGGCCCAGAAGCAGTTATAGAATTATGGGGGTCTGTATTTCTTTAACTTCTTCACATTTTTACTACTATTAATTATATAGACTCCCGCAACATTAGTTTATCATTTAGTTCATTTCCAATTGTCATACAAATTGAGCTGTGTCCCACTAGTGGTGGAAAAATCATGTGTTATGGGTTTAAAGAAACTCATTTTCAGTTTTGTTATCTCCGTTCTTCTGATCTCTTTCCTAAAAAAGCATTCTGTAGTGACTGTCAATTATTTTGACACTACCTACTGTAAAAAATATATTTTATACCACAACCCTATTAATCATATTCAGATACATACATATCATACATATATCACATGTAAACATGCATATTTATTTTCCATATACAACTTATTCTCACACAGAGATGATGGATGGATGGATGGATGGATGGATGGATGGATGGATGGATGGATGGATGGATGGATGGATGGGTGGGTGGATGGGTGGGTGGATGGATGGACGGATAGAGAGATAGACAGATAAATAAAGGCTGCCTGAAATAGTATATGCTGTTCCAACTTGCAATGAACTACTTGTACTATTCAAGTCTAATTTATGTCAGGAATTTCTTTTTAATCTTGACCGCAATCAAATGGTTGTGATGACTTACTAGTGGGTCTCCACTACAGTCTAAATGATGCTGCACCTTCCCTTAGTACACTCGCTGACTCCGTTGGAAGCATTTCCCACTTCACCTGCTGCCTCATTCATTACTTCCTCCGTGAATGCCCCATTCTCATGGAAACTCCATACCTCAACTTCATACTGTCACCACTGTGGACATGTACAGGTTAATCTAACTTCTAACTGACTTGTTGAACATTTGAAGTAGCTATCAATTCCTAGTTATTGTTTCTGCCCAGGATCTCAGTGCTCTACCAAACTGTGGCCTTCTAGACCACAGTGACTCTCTGTATGTCCCCAACTCTATTCATTTGGCAAAGTTTTAAAAAATAATAAAGTACATCACATGTTTCCCTCATTCAATTGCGGTCTCATACCGACATGGCTATAGAAGATATAGTTGAGATTGTATAGGACTCAAAATGATGAGAGCAGTGTGGTAGAATCTAATTCCAGAAAACTCAAAAGCAATGTCCAAAGCAACAAATGATCTTATTCAATGTGTAGCTGAATCCTATTCAAAATCTATTGAAGTCTTTGTGTGTGTGTTGTGTGTGTGTGCAACACTTGTCTCACCATGAAACCAAGCAGAGAGAGTCTCATCAGAAATGAAATGTCTAAAACGTAAATTAAATAAATGAAAACACATCTAATGGTGTTTTCGGTAATAGAAAAGTAGTTTTTCCGAAGATTTTGGATAATTCACTAGGCAACACTCAAAAAAAGAATATTTACATTCAATGAAATCTAGACTGTCTAGTCTATCACCGTCTCCAAAATTAACCTCAGAACTATTAGTACTATTTCATTTTTGGTTACTATGCTTAATTATGCTTTATTTGCTAAAATGAAAGCATTAATATTTTTAATAACTTAATGATTTAAATATCTGATTATAGTGATTTTTGTAGTGTAATTATTTTTAAAAGTCATGTTAGTCAAATTTTAAATATAAAGGTGAGGAATTTTTAGGAAGGAAAAAACTGAATAAAGCATAGCAGAGAGAAATTCAAAATTACAGACTCTAGTAAAAGACATATATTAATTTATACTAAGGCCTCATTTAATTAAGTCTTCTTTTGACATTTATGATTTTTATACAGCGTTCTAGATCCAGTCATATTATGTAACCATTGAAAATTTAACAGACTGGCATTTAGATAAATATTATAACTGCCTGGAAATTGCCGCTAAAGGACGAGGAAACCAAATTTAAGTAGCACTGATAATGCTTTTGTCGCCTTGTGAAAGGGAGAGAAAATGATGGCTCAGAAATGGATTCATTTCTCTAAAACTACACTCTGCCAGATTGGAAACTACAAAAGCACATTGCACTGACCCTGGTGAGAACGGCATCCACGAATGTGACCAAATTACAACTCAGTGATATTTTTGCAGTAATGACTTGTATGAACAAACCCCAAGTTCACAAACTTGTTAAATTTAAGGTTAATGCAGAAGTAAAAAATAGTATGTTGGATGACACAATAGACTCGAGAAGTTTTCCATAGAATGAAAGAGATGTTCCAAACCAAGCAATAGTATTTAACATTTTAATATATCAAAGTTTATGTTTAGATTCAACCACGTGGCACCTAGAAATCAGACTGGTTGATTACAAGTCTACAATAAGAACCAAGTCATTTCCTGGAAAAATGTTTTAAGTTCAGACCATGTTAGCAATTTTCAGACCTAAAAAATAAGAGGGCTCTTGTGTAGAGCATTATGTCTAACATCTAGGTGATTCTGTTTACCTTTAGACACTAATCTTGAAGGGCAAAAACAAATTATATTGTCAAGAAGAGAACCTTCCTGATGATAGGTTTTGAGAAACAGTAGTAAAGGAAAATAATAAAGGGGGAGTTTTAGCATGAAAATGGGGGATTTGATTTATTCTCTATAGTTCTACAGAATATAACTAGGATCACTGTATATTTAATGGGGAAGGATATCTTCACTAAGTGTGGAGAATAGAGTCATGATACTTAAGCTGTCCAATAATGGAACACTGATGTATTCAGTCTCTGTTACTGGAAGTATTCAAACAGATGTTTACATAGTATTTTCAAGGGGATTCATGTTACAAGAATTACATCATCATTCCTTTGGTGCTCTGGCATTCTAACTGTCTTCTCATGGGAGTCACACAGCTTCACCTAGACAGCAGAACTCTCTAGGCGAGAACTAATGATCTTAAATTGCTTTGTCTACAGGAAAACAGTCTAAAACACACTTGAATATATATTTTAAAACTGAAGCTCATCAAGTCAGATGCAAAATCATGAACCATTCCAGCACTCTCTCACTTTCTTTAAAGCAGTGAAATTTCATTTCAAAAGGGTGAGTGCAAACTTTCAAAAGTTTTAGATATTGCACTGAGTACTCTCAAAAAAAAAAAAAAAGAATAAATAAAAGCCAGCCTGTACTATCTGTAACTTTTCAGAGGTCAGGAATTTTATCCAGCTCCTACACACCCAAGACACACAAAACTCTTGAACTTGAACACAACCCAAATACAACAGAAACAGGAACAAAATCCAGATTCACTGACAGTTTATAGGGAAAATTGGTCTGGTCTAATCTAACAGATGTAGTATCAGCTTTTTAAAGGTTTCAATATAGGAGGAAAAGAGACATTGTAATTTTTAATACTGGTTTTAGAGGGTATGTTCCTTATTCTTTCTCCATAACAGAAAAAAGTACCTTAGCTCTGGGATGTAAGAACAAGCCATAATAAAAGGAAAAGCTGACAGCTGGACTCAGGCCAAGAAGTAAAAACATCAACTTATATATTTACTCTGGTATCACAAAAGTTCATTTTAAGGTTAAGAAACTTCCATAATAGAACATTTTTTATCAAAGTTTATTCTAAGTTTGGCTAAAGTAGCTGTACATAAAATACCTAAAATTGAATCCATGATTGGGCACATATAGAGTCTTTGAAGTTACATAAAATATTTAGTACTACTTTCACATTCATCATCGCATGTTTACAGATAAAGAACTTTAATTTATATTATTTTAATATAATATATTAATTAATGGGTTTCCTTAAGCGAACCATATTAAATAGTGTCTTCCTAATGCTAGTCATAATTTATAGAATTAAGAAAATTTGAAATGTTTTATTTTTACCCATAGAAGACCATCTTCCAGTTACATTTAAATAATTGCATCTTCTTTAAGCCTCAGTTTCCTTTAAAAATTGAAGAAAATAATATCTCATATTTATGTTTTTATTTAATACCTAGCTTTCAGTTTTGACACATTAAAATAATAAAAACTTGTTTTAAATAGAGACAATAGAGCTGCACAATAAATAAATAAAAAACATAGAAAAAAATGTTAGATTAGTTAGAGTACCTAACTAATGAATAAACTAATGAAAATTTAAGTGAAAACTAATCTTATGTCCATGGGGTGGATCCTATAAACACTTTTTAACAGGCATTGTGGTAATAAACATGAAGTCAGTTAATGTCTATGTACTTTGATTCAAAAATTCCATCCCGAATCAAAATGGATAATTAAGTGTACTGCAATATTTAGTCAAGGTTGCTCATAAAAACTGGAAGTAAGCTCAAGGACCATCAATAATGGTTTCAAAACACGAATAATCATGTAACCATACAGTAATACACACATCAGCTTTTGATTAGCATAAAAAGATTTCAAGTGAAAAAGACCAGGTTATGGACAAATATGGAAACAACCTAACTGCCCAACAACAGATGAATGGACATAGAAGATGAGGTATATACACACGATGGCATACTACTCACTGAAAAAAAATAATAAAAGATGACTTCTTGCCATTTAAGAAAATGCAGATAGAACTGGAAGGGATGATGTTAAGTAAAATAAGTCAGAAAAGAAAGAAAATTACCATGTGATTGCATTCATGTGTGGAATAAAGGGGGAGAAAAGCAAAAGAACACACAAAACCAAAGCAAAACAAACCCTAGAAGCCTCACTGCTAAATTAAGGCTACCAAGTTGTGAGGGTGGGCTGGGGAGCACAGCAGGGAGAGACTACTGGACACGGTGGTGAGTTAACGTATTGGGTGCACTGTAGTTGCCTATGCCTTTAAGACCCGTACAATATTATAGACCAACATTATTGTGATAAAAAAAATAATAGCATTCAGAAAAGGAAGCCAGGTTATAGAATAACCCATGTAATACAAGCACGTGTGCATAGAAAAAGTGTAAGGAAAAAATAACTTTAAAATGATCATGGTTGAGTTTGGGAAAACAGGAAATGGAATAGGGGCGAGCAGCTTGTAGAAAGTCTTTGAAAAATATTTATTAAAATTATTTTTCTCATATCAAATGACTAACTTTCTAATATAATGAGAAAGCTGATAATTGAGAATATCTTTATGAAATGATTTTTAAATGGTGTATTATTCTTTTTTATCATCATTGTTATTATTAGGGGATCACATTTTTCTCCCCCACTGTACACATGTTCCACTTAGCCTTCACCAACCCCTTCCACTTCCCTTCTCCCCCTCTATTAACTGGTAAATTTTTCACTAAGTCCAAAATTTGATTTTGCTACATTTTTACCAATATACATTTGGTTATTTATATCCCATAGATAAGTTAAATTATCCAACATCTGCCCTTCACTTCCCAACTTATTTCACTTAGCATAATAACCATGAGGTCCATCCATTTTGTCCCAAATGGCATATTTCAGCTTTTCATTAGATGTATAGTATTCCACCAAGCTTATATTCCACAATCAGTGGGCACCTAGGTTGGTTCCATGACTTGCAATTCTGGATAGAGTTCTATTATGAACATAGTAGTACCGAAGTCTTTTTGTATCACTTTTGGGCGGTAAATATCTAACAGAGATAATGCTGGGCCACATGGGATTTCCTTTTTATTGTCTAAAGAAATCTCTATAGCTATCATTTTCCATAAAAGCTACCCCAGCTTGCATTTCTACCAACAGCGAATATGAGTTCCTTTTTCTCTACATGCTGGCCAACAATGATTATTTCCAGTCTTTTTGATAAAGGTCATGCAAGCAGAGGTGAGGGGGTATGCCATTGTGGTTTTGATTTGCACTGTCTTTAAAATAAGTGATATTGGGCAAGTTTTCATGCTGTATAAGCCATTTTTCAATGCCATTTTTAATCACTCTAAACAAAAAATACTATGTTTGAGCTCTATTGCCAGGTACTAAATTCTTTGCTGCCATCTTCTGGAAGTTGGTTACTAATGCGTGCCATGGAATATCCCTTTCTGAAAAAGCCTTTCCAGAGAAGAAAAAGACACATGCATTCTTATAGGACTGCAATTCTAAACCAGAATTAGATTCTATGTAAAGTGTGGAAGAACTTTATACCATCTTATCACCTACAGTTGAGCTCTTTCCTTGAAAATTCTAAAGAAAATACCCAGTCATTGATGGCTGAGATTTCTTCAACACTACATTTTATTGTTTTTAATCAAACTGGACTATGCTTTAAAATTAAAAACAATACAAGTTTATGTTAAAATCTTTAATGAGTGTTATCTTTTGCTTGTTTATAGATTACCTACGCTAATGAGATGGTGTGGATTTTTGTTATTTGAACAGCAGTCTACTAGATCACTTTGCTGGCTGGTTGTTTTTAAGCATGTGTATTCACTGTGTTTACAAAGATTGAAATTTCACCTTAAAGAAACAACTGGGATGGGTTTTCACCTGGATGTAGAAATTGTAACTTATGCCCAGGTCCTTCGTGATGGAGTTGCATAAAGTGTATCTAATATTGACTGGATATAATCCCGGGCACTCCAGCAAGTATTTTACCTGCATTACCTCATTCAAGATTCACAGCAACCCTTTAAGACAGTTGTTGTTGTCGTTATTATAATTATTATTAATTATTACTACCGTCTCCCCCTTTTTTTTTCCAGAAAAGGAAACAAGGCCCAGAAACTTTAATTCGCACGATATGATGCCATCTAGGAAGGGCACAGGGAAAGCACGCCAGAATTCAAATGTGCACTTTTCGCCCTGCACCTGCACCATCTTACTACTGCCCCCACGTCAGTACACTTTATGACCAGCCCACTACTAGAATTCACGTAACTTCAGGTCCAAAGTGGCAAAACGATGAATGCGCTTTGGCTCGCGCAGCATCTGCAGATAAAGACCATCACGCCACTTGACAGCATGACGCTGCTGGCGTCAGCGTGGATATGGGCACGTCCTGTCTCTTAGGCAACAGCTGAAGCACCCGCAGCGGGTATGACAGTCTCTCCGGAGACTCGGGGGACGACGTCACTTCCTCCGTCTGGGCAGTTGCCCCAGCGACGTCTGGAGCCGAAAAGCTGTGTTGGGTACCCGGGAGACCAGGAGGTAAAGAAGTCACTTCCTCCCGAAGACGCTGTTTCCTAGCAACCTCCTCCCACCTCCGCTTTTAGCCCCGCCCCCTCGCTCAGCCTATTGCTGGGTGTCGCGAGCTGCCAGGCTGGGGCCAGCCCAGGCCCTAGGGTCCTTCCCGAGGTCAGTCGCCCCGAGTTCGGGGTCGCGGAAAGCCCGCCCGGGAGTGGCAGGGGTGGGTAAGTACAGAGTGAGATCGGAGTGGCGGAGGAAGGGTCGAGATGGCGCTGGGTGTGCAGCGGCCCGGCGAGCGCAGGGTGCTGGGCGGGGACCCGGGAGCCACCTGGCCGGGCGGGGCCGGTGCCCCTGGCCTGCTCTGCGGCAGGAGAGGGGCCTGGGCCCGGACTCGCTGCGAGCACGGAAGCGTCTACAGGCCCATCATCGTTTTGTTTTACCAAAGACAATGAACTCTTTTGCTAGGAGAAGAATGGCCTGAAAAAATGAGCGCTCCTTGTAGTTGAGCATTACTACTGCTTTTCTGCCTTTGCTCGGCGTTGTGGGCGTTTCGTAAATTTGGTGATGCTCTCAGTCTTCTTGATAGTCTTTTAACTACACTATGACTATTGTGGTGCATGTTATACTTTTTAAATGGAAGCAAGGAGAAAGTAAGATTCTATTTTAATTAGCAGCATTTTGTCATACCCGCTACCGTCATCCATTTGCTCAAAACGCTTAAAAATAATTGCGAAGATATTTAAGAATAATTTCAATTGGAATTTTCATTTTTTTGAAAATAAGCTCATTGTGAAAATTTGATATTTCTTTACAAAATCTGTTTACATTTTACGTGAAGATACATAGTTCAACGTTCACATGAGATGCTTTTCTTGTCTGTGTTTGATGGGGGGATTAAGTGTAGTAATAGGAATACAACAGAAACATGCAAAAAAATATGATTTGTGTTTTGTATATTTCAGCCACCAACGGAGGGCGAATCACCTTTATCATTTACTAGTCATTTTATAAAGGTAAACAGTAAGAAAGTAATAACAGTAACTATGTCTGATGAGGTTTTTAGCACAACTTTGGCCTACACGAAGAGCCCAAAAGTCACGAAAAGAACTTCTTTCCAGGTAAAGTATTTTAAATCATTTTTATTTTGAGTGATTTTTACCTGGTTGACTTGGTATTAGGAATGTTGAACTTGAAATGATTTTAGAAACAGTTCTAAGTAAAACTGGAGTGCATCTTCCTTTCCTTTTGAGGTTTTGCAGATGATCCTGTTTAGGCTCCAGTATTACAACTCATTTTTGTGGCGGTAAGACTAACAGACGCACCTCAAAACTAGATTTTTAACCAAGTTAAAAGTTAAATCAGCATTGACAAGTGAAATTGCAACTTTAAATTGCTGTTTTCATAAAAAACTTTTTGTTTTTTTTTCCTCTGTTGTAACATAATGCCATTTACATTTGTCTGTCACTATATTTTAAGCTAAGCCTCTAAATTTGTAGCACTGCTAATATCCATCACTGTTAAATGCTGAAATAAAAAATGCTAAGATCGAGTTTTTTTCCATAATGCCAGTTTAAAGTGACTCCTTCAAAGTCCAAATTGAGTCTCGTTGGTGAATTTACTTGGTATGTCTATCTCCTCCTCTAAGCTCTGGGAGCAGAGGAATGGGGCTCTTGTCTGTCATCTTCAATCTAGGGTCTGAGCGCCAGGGTGCTTAGCGTTAAGGTAGGTTTCCCATGAATGGGTCTTAGACCAGTGAAACCTAACTTTGGAAGCAGCTGTTAACCAGTCATTCTTTGTTTCAAAGATGAATTCTGAACATGAGACCTCCATGTTTGGGTGGAAATTGATTTTAATTATCTCATTTCAGGATGAGCTAATAAAAGCAATTACAGCTCGCTCAGCCAGACAGAGGAGTTCTGAATACTCAGATGACTTTGACAGTGATGAGATTGGTATGTGAAAATACAGACAAGTAAACTGTTTTGCTTCCTTAGTTCCATTTAATCATCCCTCCAAAATAATCTCTTATGTAAACTAATAACTATGAATTCATTGGTTTTCAATTTCTAACTTTAAAGTCACTGTTAACTTTTAAGAAGTTGGATATTTATCCTTTGTTGCTTCTGAATGTATATATGAAAACACGCATTAATCAATAGTAGGTTTTTGGTAAAAGGCATCAGTGGTAAGCCACACTAGAGACAGTGTGCCTTTAAGATCAACCTTTGGGACCCTAGAGGTAGAACGAGACCCTAGTGTACATCACAGTCACTTTATAGTGCTTTTTATAAATCAGATTTCTTGGTGGTAATAGGAGTCCAATTTTCACAATCCACTATATCAGTACTGGTATGATTTAATTTTTCATTTGTGTAAAGAAGTTAACACCTTAAATTTCAGGAGTAAGCATATAGAATACGATTTGAAGTCCAGTGTTTTTTACCTAAGCTTTTGGTGAATATTTCAAAAGGTTCTCTATAAAAAGAATCAGAACAATAATCAGTTAAGTCATTGCTATATAGTTAAATTAGCAGTCTTTATTACTCTTGTAAAAAATCTAATACTCTGATATGGATGGGGTTGTTCCAAAATTTTCATGGGAAAAAATAATTACCAAGTAACTTGTTAAATTCTTCCATTTACAAATGTTCTTGAGTCTATCCGATGAAATTGCTTGCAAAGAAAAGCTTATTGTCCAAAATCTGATTTAAATGTTCCGTGGCTGATTGTTATTTTTAGGAACCTTTGGATGACTTCTCTCAGAGCAAACATGGTGCTTATACTAGTGTTACTGAATAAATATGTTTTAAGTATATGAATAAAATTGAAATTTTTATTTCATGAATGCCGATTTAAAACTGCCTAAATTAGCTGCTTTCTAGAGCCACACTCTAGTTATAAAATAGATCCCAGTCAATTCATAGTTTTAAATTCATGTCTTATCTTTCAGGTAACCTTGTGATTAATGTAACCTTCAAAACAATAAAACAGACCATTGGAAAATTTTCTTCTTTTCCATTTTTCAGTTTCCTTAGGTGATTTTTCTGACACTTCAGCAGATGAAAATTCAGTTAAGAAAAAAATTAATGATTTCTATATATCAGATGAAGAAAGAAATTCTCCAAAACTGTCTTTTTTGAAAACCAAGAAATCAAACAGTGACATAATAAAAAATGGGCTTTTACTCTCCAAAAATGAGGAAATGGTGCCTGAAAATTATGAAGACATGGGTTCAAATCCACCATCTGAGCCTCAAAATAAAAACCAGGAAATTGAACAGGAGATACCTGAAATGAAGCCTAAACCTAGAATTCTTTCTATCAAAAGCACATCTTCAGGTAATTTTTTAGGGTACTGTATTTGTATTTCTTGAAACATTATTTTAAAGTAATTCATCCCAAGTACCTTTAACTGGTAGGTAATAACTATTTAAGAAAAAAAGTCAGACTAAACATGTCACATTTACAGATATAAACCAAGATAATAGCGCCACAGAGGAAGGGGTAGTTCCGATGCACCATTATGTGTGCGCCTCACTTCTTCTCTGGTCCTGAGTGAAGGGAAAGGACCTTCAGCCCACAGCTGTGCTGCCAAGGCACTTCCGTCCAGCCTTGCTGAGGCCTGTGAGCTTCCATTTTGTTTTTAGGGACAAACTAAAATGGCATACTTGCTCATCCACCTCACGTCCAGAGATTCGAGTTATGGCAGCACTGGGACTTGTCCTTGTATCAGTTCTTTCCATACCGCCATTTTTCTAGAAATGGGAAGGGAGAGAGTTTTGTTGTTGCTCTTGGTGAAGCCTCCAGACTCTCCTTAAGAAAGCACTCTCTCCATCCCTTAGGAAAATCCACTAAGTTCAGTTTTCTGTGGGAAGTTCCTGGTGTGATCTAGGATGATGGTAGTTTTTTCCGCAGTGCTGCTGAGCTTCAGCTGAAGTGGTGCAAAGATGGAGTAGAGCAGACACCAACCCCTCCAAGGTCCCTGGGGAACCACACAGGGCATAGAAGGTTAAGGGTTTGATGTCTTCCAGACTTCTATCTCTTTGTGTTTTATATTAGTTGATGGCAACCTTCATCAAAATCTCTGTCCTTTATATCATCCGTAAATACTGCACTGGCAATATTCCATGCTTTGCATATTAGAGATTACTGGTAACATCAGACAGAATGTTCAGACATGTGTTAGGAAACCACTCCTACTCCTGCCCTCTCTCCCCTCCCAGGCCCATTAACTTTCAAATGAGCAGAACAGGGAAAACTGGAAAAAAATAACCCACTGCATATTAATTGTGTGTGATCTCAGTAAATAGGATAAGCCTGCCCTATGAAGAAGATAAAACCTGTTCTTCCTGTCCTCTAGATTTGTTCTGAGGATACCCTGAAGCATGTCATTAACTATAAAATTCTAAAAGAAGTGTAAGCCTGAGGAATGATGAAACAATTCACTTGCTAAAAATACACTTTCCCAGGGTACTGGATAGAATGAAAAATGGACAGACCATAATCGAACCTGATGGACTATCCTAGAGTTCACCATTTCCAGAAGTATAGCGCCATAGGTTGCGCACTGGTATCACAAGGACAGCACAGATTTGTGGAAAGTGTAAACTGCTTCTTTATGAGAGAATGTTTTGGAGCCATTAATAAGAAAATATACACAGTGAATCTGCAAGGACAGAGTATGCCTCATTTCTTAGTTTCAGCTGAGCTTAGAATCCTATTTTCGTGAATTATGTTTATTCTAATTTGTTTTGGTTCTAAAAATATTTTCATTAGGTTAATAGAAAATTCTGAGAATATTGGTCTCAGCTAAAAGTATATGATTAGACCTTTATTGAGAATACCCTTTTTAAAAACCTGTGACAAGTTATTGATAAAATGAATAGAGAAGTAACTTTTAACCACAAGATGGCGCCAGAATTCTAAATGCTATACACAAATACACAATATTATATTTTCAAACAATCTTTAGCTATTTGCAGTTTAGTGTATATAATGACAGAAATGCTAAAATAGGTAATCCTCTCTATTTTATTATAAAACAAGGCATTTCAAGAATACATTTTGTTTTCTTTCTGAAAACTAGACAATACTTCTGGAGGTAGAATTTTGGTAGAAAATATATCAAAATCTTTACACCTAGGTTCTTCAGGTTAAAGACAAAAAATGAGACGAGTGGGCCCAAGATAATGTCTGGCATATAATATTTGAATATATCAATGAATGAATAATTCATTCACAAGAGAACGAAGGTCGTTCTTAGCTTTTTCCTCTACATTTTTAGACAATTTTTTTCCTATAGGGTTTGAACTTAACTTTTTCAAGGTGATCTGATATTGCTATATAATAATCTACATTATATAAAAGTATCAAACTGGATGTTTTGTTCCTGCTTGTTTTTGTGTAAAGTACAGTAATCAGACTTACTTTATTGAGTCAGAGATCAGTGATTTTAGAAAATAATGTTTATGGGACATGTTTTTATTTTAACATTTTATGTTAACATTTTATTTAATATTTTGTTTTATTTTGACATGTATTTTATTGTGACATGTTACAAACCTTGGAGTCAGGCTGTTCCTACTTTATCCTACAAACTAGTTCGTCAACATGGGCCTAAGTTCTCTTTGTTCTTAGTTTTATTCATCTGTAAACATGGGGATAATGGTTGAATCCCCCACTAAGGATCTGAGGCAATTAAATGCGTTCATACATTTGAAGTGCTTAGCGCAATCATGGGGTAAATTAAGTGCTCTACAAATCTTTTATTATTGACTTTACTGTTTAGCATTTGTTGGAAAATATTTGTTGTGAGGACACACTGAAGTATGTCATTAACTATAAAATTTTTAAAGAAATGTAAGCGTAAGGGATGATGAAAAATCCATTTATTAAAATATGCTTCCCCACAGTGCTAGGTAGAAAGCAAATCATTTTATACACACTTTCAATTGTTTGATATTGTTGCAGTCACAACAGTGGTAACTAAGATTCTGACAGTAGAAAAATACAGTACCAATCCTGAACTGTCTTAGTCCGTTTCGCTGCTGTAACAAATGTCACAGAGCCGGTGGCTCTGTAAACAACAGGAATCTATTTCTCACAGTTCTGGAGGATGGAGTCTGAGATCAAAGTGCCCTTGTGACATGTGAGGCGTAGGAGTCAGAGACCCACTCTCTCTTTTAAAAAGGCACTAATCCCATTCATGAACTGTGGGCTCTCAGACCTAATCACCTCCAAAGGCCTGTCTTCTAATTCCATCGCCTTTGGGGTTAGGATATCAACATATGCTTTGACAAGTCTTCAGGCCAAAGTGAAACTTTACAGTTCAGTGGCATGGTGTACAAAAGGAGCAAGATCACAGGAAAGTGGGCCCCTAAGTTTACCCTGGCCCCTTAGGCATCAGGAAGGCCTCCTAGAAGAGGTGCCGCTAGTAGCAATAGCCATGACGGCAACAGCAGCTGTTGTCAGGACGCTTGGTTCAAATGACACAACTCAAATACTTCAGTGGAAAGGGGATTTATCACCTTACGAGCACAGATGTCTGAAGGCCATGCATGGGTGTGATTAAGTTTACAGACTCAGGACTTTTAGGTCATCTGGATTTCCTTTTCCTCTCTTCTGCCCTCCCTCCCCTCTCAGTCTCCTCCTGCCCATCACCTCCCTGGTCACTCCCTCCCTTATCCTTTCTGTCATTTTCTTCTCAATAGAGGACCCTTCACTTGTCAGGGAGAAGGGCACTAACAGTCCAGCCACATCCTTCGGTCTCACCACATTAATGGTACATCCTCCAACTCCCAAGAGAAAAATACTGACCTCTTGACCACGTTCTCAAACAGCAGAAATGGGTGTCTGTGATCAGCTGGGGGTGGGGGAGATACATGAAGGTTCTGCCACCCTTCTTTCTAAGTATGGGGGAGGATGTTATCAATCTGCCAGACTTGCATGATAGAGCACAGGAGAAACTACCCCAAAGAAGAGTGATAGAAAAATTGAAAAAAAAAAAAAAAAAAAGAAACGTTTATCCTGATTGTTCATGTTCCTGGAGCATTTACCATGTGTCAGGCCCTGTACTGGGCCCTCCATATCATCTCAAGTAAGTCCCCTTAAGAATTCCTCACTGTGTACAACTATCGCCTATTTACCAGTGGGAAAACCAAAGTATGCAGACTTCAAAGATTTGTATAAGGTTACAGTGCAGACAAGTATGCAAGCCACGATTCCAGTAGGAGATACCTAAATAATCAAGTTCAAGAAACAACAGTATGGGGTTTAAGGGAGGAAAACTCCTAATTCAACAGATACTGAAACTACACTTGTAAAATGAATAAATTCTAGAATCTGCTGTACCTATAGTTAACCAATAGCATTTGTGCACCTAATTTGTTAAGAAAGTAGACCTCTTGTTACGTGTTCTCTTGACAATACAAAATATAACTTCACACCTTCTTTCAGGCATTATCCAATATTCTGCTTAAACTGAGGCTCGAAAGCAGTCATTTGTCAGGAGGAGAAACAGGAAGCGGACATTCTAGGCAGAGGGATCAGCTTGGGTAAAGTATGGTAGCAGGAGGGATGGTGGAATAGCTGCCAAGCCACTGTCAGCCCAACCCCTCAGGAACACGGGATGGTGGGGAGGCACCAGTATCCAAGGCAGAATAGGTAGACAGGAATAAAACCAGGAAAAACTTGTCTGTTCCAAGACAATAAGTATCTATGCTATAGGATAGTATCATGGGAAGCCATCAAAGAAATTTGTGGAAAACAGCCATGTGGTCTGATTATAAATATCAGTGAGGGGTAATCTAGAAAAGAGCAAATGAGGAGCTGACTGTGGGGACACTGATTGCAGGATGAACAAACAAGAGAGTAAGTAGAATCAACAGCATTTGGGAGTGCTTCGGACACAGAGAAGAATAGGCGCAGAACCTAGAATGATTCTTGGATTTTGGGTTGAGTATTGGGCCAAAGTTTAGGGCTCACTACAGCTGGCAATGAAGTGTTCACGGAGACATCAGTTTGGTATGGTTGTGGAATATTCTAGCAGCACTCACAACCCACTTACATAGGAGAAAGGAGTTTACTGATCCAGTTTTGAAAATTCATCAAAAGACTGCATTAGTAGAACAGAGGAGAAATGAATATGCCTAACATAAAATGTAGCTTGAAAGCCTGTGAATAAAACTTGCCTACAGTGTTTTAAGGGCTGGAAGTATAACTTGCAGTAGGTTTTTGTTTTACACTTTGAAGTAATGGAACTAGTGACTGAGAAATTTGAATAACTCCTAAAGAAATTTTACAGACTCACGAATAGTAACTACCGAATCATCTAGTTGTGACACTTCCCTCTAGTCAGTTAGCAAATGACCGCACAGGGACACCATCTTCATCCTTGTAACAGCATTTACCTTTGGCTTGTAAATGTCATCTCCCTTCCAAGCAGTAAAACCCTGAGCAGGGCCATTGTCACTCTCCTGTTTGTCTGTCCGGGAATGTGCCCTGGGGCTGGTAGCAGTTACTCATAGAAACTGGCTAGGTTTTGTATTGTGTGTGTTTAATTCTTCTGAATACTTATTTGAAGAGATCATAAAGATAGGCCGTTAATTTCTCATGAAACTAGAGTATTGAAGTCACTTCCAGAATGACAGTTTTTAAGCTGTGACTGTGAACATGGCTTATTTGTGTCTCACTGGAGCTCTGTGATGAGCAGGGTATGGCTTCTTCAGGATGGAGAACCAAGGTGTATGGGATCGAGGGTGGGGAGGAAGATGGTGGCGCCGTGGGGTATGAATAGTTGAAGCCATAGTCAGCCTTACGTCATGTTATTTTTCAGCAGAAAACAGCAGTCTAGAAGTAGAAAACCACTTAAGGCCTTCCCCTCGACCTAGGAGCTTGTTGAAAAAGCACAGTCAAAGGGAGGAGAAGGATGGGCTAGAAGATAAGGAAACTGCCCTCCCTGAAGAATGTAAAGAACATGACGAATTAGTGGCACGTCCTGCACCTTTGCCTCCTCCAAGGCTGAATGGAAGACAACCAGAAGCTAAGAGAAAAACATGCTCTGAAAACCTGGATCCTGAGGTTAGCACCGCAGCTGAACTGCTGATGGTTGTCTGGAATCCGGGCCTCTATCAGATTATGGAGGGAGGGTTTGGAGAAGGGGATGGAGATGATTAGTAGGCTCTGTGTGCACCTGCTTTCCATCTTCTCTTCAGCAACTGATGAGAAGCAATATTAAGGGTTTTTAAAAATATACTATATTCATTGAGTCCAAGACTCCATCATTATTAAGATATAGCTTTCTTTTATATACTGCTAAGAAAGAAGAAAACTGCCAGTTTAGTTAGCTATGACACATCAGTAAGTATAAGAAGCTTCCAATTTCAGAGAAAGTAAAATGCAAAGAAAACAATCACCATTTTGAATATATGCAATCCCATATATCTTTAATTCTAAGAATTTATTTTTTTATTTTCATATATTTGAATTATCTAGGTTTAGCACAGTAGCATCAGAGTGTTCATTTGGTTTTATTCACTCAGCAAAATTATACTGAATATTCATGGCATTGCGTATATTCTTCGGGATATACAAATGGATTACGTGTAGTCCTTTCAACACTTCCTCACTAGGTTCCCACTCTGTGTTTTACTAAGGTCAGCAAACTTCAGCTCGGTTCAGCAGAGGTTAAGTGTCATGGGGAGCAGCCTAGCTGCTGCGCGACCCCAGAAGGGAACAGACGCCACCTGGCGGCTGCCCTCCCCTCGCCTGTCTGCAGCACTGAGGTGTGTGAGCGTCTTCTCCAGGAAGGCGGCGCGCGCGGGGCTGAAGGAGCTGCTGTGACTAAGTGGATGAATCCCTGTCAGTCAGGAATTCTGACCAGAAGTCCAAATACAATAATAACTGCTGATTCAGTCTTCTTCAGTGCAGCTTTACCAGCAGAGCTGACAATTTGACATCATCTGCCTGCCTGGCTGCACGTGCTGCTGTCACTAGCGCTGCAGTTACCATAGCAGTGTTCAAACCGGTGTTTTCTGTATTTCATCACTTGTTACCTTAACAGTCATTGTATTTTGTGTCTTGCTTTTTCTCAATGTCGTAGCATCATGAAGCATTTTCATGTTACTGGGTGAGCTTGAGACAGCTGTCACCGTCTGGTAAAATAGCCCAGAGTGGGGAACTACTGTCTTCTTGTGAACATCAGATACTGCTATTCTTTATTTTGCGTATTTCCCATATCCCTCATTGTAAAGATCTCGACCATGCTGAGCTCCTAGCATCAGTCACCTCTGCCACCTCCTCAGGATTCTCATCTGTTTTTTATTCAGCCTTTCTCTCCCTGTGTCCACAGCCTTTGGCTGGAAGTGCCTATATCCATCCTCTTTATCTTTGTGTAAACACTCTGTGGACACGTCACCTCTCGCTGCTGCTTTCTCGCTACATCCTCACCACCCACCTTTCATGTGTGTTTGTGTATGTGTGTGCACGTGTGTGTGGAGATACGTATGTATGTTCATATTGTAAATTAACATAGCTTTCCTGGGATTAAATCTGGCTGATCATGGGATGATATTTTATTGTGGGATTTTGAGAATTTTGAGGAAAAGTCAAATACATGTAATCTATGAACTTTTCCTATCTCAAATATTTATTTATTTTTAAAAATATTTATTTATGCATACAAGAACTGGGTACAGGCCAGAGGTGTGGGGTGGGGGCGTGAGAGGATTCACCAGAGACAGAGCAGGGGACAAACAGGAAGATGGACTGAAATGCACTGCTGAGGGGAGCAGCGGGCATGGCAGGAGAGATCTACTGCACCATGTGGGATACTCCCTTGGCCAGCGACAGGGATCGAACTCATGCTGCAGTGGCTGTGGTCTTCTTCCTAGTGCATTGCTTAACCCACTGCACCACCAGGGAGGCCTAACTATCTAAAGTATTTAGATGTAGTTGTTCACTTGCTTTTTAAATTGCTTTCATTTGGACAGTAAGTAATACATAAAACTAAAGGCTTTTGTCTACTGTTGTCATACTTCTAAGAGAGGAGAATTGGGAAAAAGGTACCAAATCTCTGCTGTAAGTATTTATAAGAGTTGACTGTAGGGCAGTAAGAGTTTGGAAAAGTGCCAAAAGCAAATACGGCAGGAGCGGTGAAAAAACTAGAATAGTTCTTCTGGTTGATAATCTAAACCTTTCTAATGATCCAAACATCAAGGCTTGAAAGAAAGAATATTAGCCTCCATTGACTTTTGGTGTTTCAGCAGTAAACTGCTATTAATGCAGAGTTGGGATTTATGAAATTATCTTACTAGTTATAACCCTCACAAATCTTGAGAACTAAACTTACATGGCAAATACTTCTATTTAAAAAAAAAAACAGGGTCCACAGTTAACAAACCTGTCATCATCGTCTCTTAAAGAAAGTCCTGAAGATTCCTTTACACCAGAATCTGGAGAAAAAGCATCCATACAAGGTATCTTATTTTATTTTTAAACTCTGTATTGCTAAGGATTCCATTTGTTAAAGGAAGGGTATTTTATATAGTTACAAGAACAACATATATGCGCATTTGCCTGAGTTCTAATTTACTGTGTAATTACAATTCACTAACCCTGTGATTTCAGATTAAAGATTTCACTTAATCTTTCAGTGCCTCATTTCCCCCAAATTATAATGAGACCTGGCTCATCAAGCTGGTATGAAAATGAACTGATACCACACCTTCTCATCTCAGCACATTCCAGGCACAAGTAGAGTGACAGCAGTTGTCACCTCCCCATGTTTGTGCTGCCCCAGTCAGTGTCTACAGGGTCCTCACTGAACACCTTGGGAAGGTTCTGGGGAACTGCAGCTTTAAGCAGGACAGTGTGTAACAAACCCAGGTCCTCTAACACTCTTTTCGTCTCAACGTGGGCCAGGATTCTTTTTTTCTCATCAGTGTGATCAAAAAACACATTAAAAAAAAAAAACTGCATTACCAGAGGACTTTTTTGTACAACATAAACTTTAGGCACACTTACTTTTAAAGTAAGATTTTAAAAAGCAGGATTTGAATCCAGGTACCACTACAAAAACAAATTAAGTAACCTCTCTGGTTCCTTATGTATGTTGATGTTTAAAATAGAGGTAATAACAGTAAATGACTTCATGGGGTGGTGGTGAGAATGAAATGACTTAATGTACGTCGGGCACTATGATGTGTCTGTGCTGTGCGCATTGTAAGCACATAGTAAGTGTGAGATGTAGGCCCTTGGAGTTGTTTCTTTCCTTGGTTCTCTGCCAGGTAGCTTGAAGAGAGCTGAAAGGCATGGCTGTTTCCTGGACTGGAAAATCCAACTAACATTTATTAAGTGCTTGCTTTATCACATCATTTTTCTCATTTTATAGATGAGGAAACCTAGCGTGGCGATACTGGGAAGCACCCCCAGGGTCAGGGATGGAGCCACAATGTGGATCCTTGGCCCCATTTCATTGACTGGCAGCTCTAAAGGAGCCCGTAATGAACTTGGGATCGTGAGAGCCCGCCAGCTGTGACTGTATAACTGACTTGTAAAGTTACTGGCCATCTAGCCTGCCTCAGAACAAGCTCCCCAAAAATGGCCGTAATGAAAGCAGTAGAATTAGAACTCTAACACCCCTGTTTGTTTTGGCCAGAGTACTTTTGTCTAAGAAGAACACAGAACACACTGACTTCTTTCAGCGCATGGTAGAACCAGAATGATAGACGCGATATCAGAAAAGCAGCACTGCACCCTGTACGCCAGAGACTGGGCTTGTTCCTCGGGGCACTGAGAGGAAAAGCCCCTGCACCTTAGCAGAGAGAAAGCTGACCAGAGGCCGACTCGATTCTCTGAGCGGCGGCCCCTCCCAGATTGTGTGAATTCTGAGTTCTTGCTGGTCTCTGCATTATAGCAGCTGCACTTCTAGAAAGTACTGCAGCACAGAAATGCTTGCTCCACTCGCCGAGGCACACGGGCTCTTGGACAGCGCAGATCTGGCCTTCTCACTTGGTTGACACGTCAACACGTTTTCCTGTGTCTTTGACGTAGGGGAGTTATTTCATCTGATTTACTAACAAAATGTGTTTATATAAGTATTCAGTATGTCAGATGCGTTAGTAGATTAATTGGCTGTATTCTCTTTCATAGATCACTTTAGTAGTTTTATCAATTTATATATGATAGCTTTCATATTTTACTTTGTAAGAAAAGGGATTATAAGTAATCCTCATTTAGTGTAAAGCTAATAAATCTTCATTCCGAAGGGAGTTTTAATGCTGTGATTCTGTCTCAAAATAGATCAGAATGAAGAATTAGCTGAAACCCAAAATTCCTTGAAATCAAATGAAAATGAAGAGAATTCATCTTTGCTAGATGATGTTACTATTGCACTTGAGAAATCCAATGAAAGTCAAGTGACTTTTGATGACCTTGAAGAAGAAAAGGAGACCAAAGTGAATGTGAATGACGACTTAACAGTTGATGTACCACTTTTGAAATCTCAGAGGATCCTAATATCTAACAGTGCAAATGAATCCACAAAGGTATTTTATAAAATTATTCCTTTTATATACTACAGCTTAAAACTTGAAATAAACTGAAATATTCTAACTTCTACTATATACTTCTAAATCATCTTTTAATAGTGGTAATATTGTGTCTAGTGATTCTTATTTAACTCAGTAGAATTTTAAGTTCAGAGAAGGTTTGCAGTGACTATAATCAAACTCAGTATTTCACTAGACATTATGAGAAGTTTAAATCATAATATACTTTTTTCTAGTAAATCGAATAAAACTCGATTTACCTTTGGTTTACAATATTGTCTACACTTCAGGAGCACAGCTCCTACCTGAGCATGTATTATCCACATCACACCCATCACCTTAGAGCTAGTGCCTTTCACTACCATCAAATGGGCCTCAGTATATTTAAAAATATCTCAGAAACACATTCCCATAAGTATGTATGTTTCTTTAGGTCTTCGTGCTATAAAAATGCAGCTATCTGAAGCAGTTTACGGATATCATTTTTAAAGATTTAAAATTTTAATGAAAACCTTTAAGAAATATTTGTCAACCTCCATGCTTGTTCAAAGGGACGGACAGGCCCGTGAGCGGGAATGTTGTTATCACCTTGAGAACCAAACTTGTGGTGCGTGGGATTACCTGTCTACACTAAATGGCAGCAGAGTACTGTGCTTTAATTTTTCTTTATTTAATGGTATAGTATTTTTAATCTTTATTTCTCCTGAACTAAGTCTCTATCTCTTTTCCTGTCAGTTCGCTAGAGGCTATGTATATTCACTATGGGAGAAGACAACAGTTCAAGCTGAAAATTGATTGAACAAGAATTTTATAACGTAGAATATTAACTTCATACTAACATTTATGGAGAGAATTCATTGAAAGATATTTGGGCTAGATTGTCCTTACCTACTTTCCTTTGGGAAAAAAACAGTAATGACAAGTTAGGGATGTCTTTATATCACTGCTAATACCCATCTGTCTTCCTGAAAAGGAAGAAGGGTATTCTGGTCTTAAAGAAATCTTAGAAATGTTTAACAGAGGTAATTCTAAATTAGAATAGATAAGTTGGGCTTTAATTTCCTACTGATCTTTCTTAAATACGAATCTAACCATCCCTCTGCTAAAATCTCTCTGTTGGAATCTCATCATAAAATGAAAACATAAATCCTTTCTTCCTTGTAAAGATCTCACGATTCCTCTCACACCATGTCATCCTTCTCTCTTCCCACCATTCACTGGGCTTCAGTGTCAGTCACCGTTTTCCTTGTCTCAAAAGCCTCAAGCTCTTCCCCTTTTCAGGCTCGTAGCACTTCCTGTTTTGTTCAGTCCATCAACCTTCGCGTGGCCACACACTGTTCATCGTCGTCCGTGCTCCGATGTAGGGACAGCTCTCTGGCACCCTCATTGAGGTGGCCCCTGGGCAAGTGCACCCTTGTCCCTCTGTCACTGCGCTCTGTTTATCTCTTTCATTTGTTTGTGGGCTCATTGTTGGTCACCCCCCTCTCTCAAATGATACCCTTAAGGGTGCTTCTTTCATTTGTTCCCAGTGACTACTGCACTTGATGCTCTAGATGCGTGACAGGCAGTAATCTATTTATGGCTTTCTCTATTTAATAGAAAACAATTGAAGATAGAAATATGAAGAATAAAAAGTCAACAAATAATAGAGCATCCAGTGCATCTGGCAGGTAATAAAGTTATCAATATCCCTCAGTCATGGGGTTTACATTCCGACAAAACTGGTTTTAATTGAACATCCTTAAAGTAAATTTAATTTGGTGTTACTTGATTTTCTCTCAGTTTCTGTCTCATGAGATGAACTGGAGTAGTTATTCCGCTGATTGTATTCATCCATGAAAAATAATTGATGAGGGTCTCTCCATGCTTGCCTTGCCCTAGCGTAGCATCTCCTTCTCCTGTTTCACCTGAGGCACTTGACGAAAAGCTGTCATAAAGCTGTAGTCCAGCAGCTCCCTCCCTATTGCATGACATTTTCTGACACAGAAAAACTTGTGCTTAAAGTCTTGAGGTCCTGTGGACTAAGCTTTAATAAGATTCTTATTAAAATAAGAATCTGTATAGTCACAGCAACACTGATGATAATGAATGCCTACCTCATAAATATTTATCAAAACCTTCTGAATCTTTTAAATTATCATTAGCCAAATGATCATGAACCAAACAGAACAGGGGTCAGCCAACTTTTTCTGTCAGTTGCCAGTCAGAACATTTTGTCAGCTCCAAGGCCCTCCGTTCTCTATTGTTGTAATAACTCAGTTCTGCTATTGTAGCGAGGAAGAAGCAAGACAGTATGTAAATGAGTGACTCTGACTCCAGTACAATAAACTTTATTTACCAAAAACAGATGGTGCACCAGATTTCACCTCCAGCCACTGGAAGCAGGATGCTGTGCTTTCTAACTTTCTGTGTAGACAGGTTTATGTAACAATATGATATAAGGAAGTATTAAATCAGTTCATGTTTCTTAAAAATATCCTAACTACAAACACCTATCAATAGAAATCCCTCTGAAGCTATAAGAATTAGGTATAATATTTAAATTATGTTGAATGGGGCTCTTTGTGCACCAAGACCATCTTTTTCAAAGTAACTATAATTTATTAATTTGTGTCATTTTCAAATACAGAGTTGCAAATTCTAATGGATCTTTGGTCTAACAAATATAGTTGTCATATTTCATTTTGCTTCTTTTGGGTCTTTTCAGGTTAATGACCTCTGAGTTTTTAAAGAAACCTAGTTCTATAAGGAGAATTTCCTCAGCAACTACCTCTTCTCACTACTTAGGGACTTTGAAAGTCTTAGACCAAAAACCCTCACGGAAACAGAGCATAGAACCTGACAAAGCAGACAGCATAAGGGCAGCTGTTTACCAGGTAAAATAGGAAAACGTTTTTTAAAAATCAGAAAAATAAATATAAGGTTACCTGTTTGTCAAGGAACAAAGTGATCTGGGCAGAAATGATTTAATACTTTAATTAATTGGTAATGATTTTCCTTCATACTGTGTGAGCAATCCAAGGCTTTCTCTACTAAGTCATTTCCTTCCAAGTTTTCCTTAGCTGATCATAATTGTCTTTAAAGAAATAAAATATGGGTCTCCCTGGTGGCCTATGGGTTAAGTCTCAGAACTACCTCCACAACAGCCCTATGCAGTGGCCTGAGTTCAATCTCTGTCCAGGAAGCTGACCCACATGGTGCAACAGGCCTCTTGTGTCTCACCTGCTGCTCCCCTCAGTAGTGTATTTCAGTAAATGCACCTGTTCTCTCCAGTCTGTCTCTGGTGAATCCTCTCACCTCCTGTACATATGGCCTACACCCCAGTTCTTTTATGCAAAACTAACTAAATAAAATCTTTTAAAAATAAAACTTGCCATGGCAATTTATAAAACATACCCAAAGCAAAAATGATGCTGTCTCTATATAAAGTTTATATTGTTATGAACAAAGAGTTTTAAAATTTTATCTTCCCTGAAACTTTATATTTGAATTAGGCTTACACAGAAAAAGATTTTTCTAACTTTTTTCACAATTTTAAGAGTTATTTTTTTCTCTTGTTTGTTGTACCAACTAAGTATAATTATCCATGTGAATTTCAAAGAATATTTATATCTCTGTCATATGTGGTTTATCAGGATATTATCAAAAAAATGATACTATTTTATATAGAATTTATAAATTACCTGTATTGATATTTCAGTTTTTAGTCGCCTATTTCATTAACAAGAATTCTGAGTCATTTGGGAAACTTTAATTATTATACACTTATTTTTCCTCACAGGAGTGGTTAGAAAAGAAAAATGTGTATTTACATGAAATGCACAGAATTAAAAGGATTGAAAGTGAAAACTTAAGGATCCAAAATGAACAGGTACTCTGAAGCATAAAATTGATATTCTACATTTTTGTCAGTAAACTGTCTCTGAATATTTAACATTTCTAAACCAACTGCTTTTTAAATAACACTATACCTTTGTCTATAAGGGAATTGATTTCTGTTTTATTTCTCTGGTACCTTATACATTTTTAGTTTGTAGTAAATATAACCATTTTACATAAAAATACAGACACTGACTTTTTTAATATATGGAATCACTGGTACTATTAATTAGGTACTACTAATTAGGAACTGCTTAGTTACCTACTTCACTCTAAAATTTGTCTTGCAGCTTAAGAACATGAGAGGTTACCCCATCTGTTCCCCTCTTCTCTGTCTTGAATTTCCTGTCACTATCTACACTCTTGACAGTATCTTTCCAGCTGACTAGAGATGGACTCTTGTATCAGCCCCTCCTGTGTTCAGTCTCTGCCCTGACTCCTGCTTTTAGATGACAACATGCCCAGTGTTTTTCCATTTTCTAAATAAAAGCCCTGGAAAAAGCACCTTCATTGTGCTGTGTAAAAACCATAGCAGTGTTTCCCAAACACATGCTACTGTGCGTAGCAGCCGCCAGGGGGCGCTTGTGTGCCCCGTTCCCCCCCCCCCCCCCCNATAGCAGTGTTTCCCAAACACATGCTACTGTGCGTAGCAGCCGCCAGGGGGCGCTTGTGTGCCCCGTTCCCCCCCCCCCCGCCCCCTCCCCTCTCCCCACCCCCCCAGGTTGGCAGGTTCTGCGGTGGTCAGGCCGCACCTCATTTTATCTTCACAACTTGGTGACTGAGGTGATGCTTTTACTTCTAAATTATGTTGTCTCCATAATAAGCCTTTATATTATTAAAGTTGTGCAATATTTTAAGGCAAATATAGAATATTATGGTTTAGATTGAAGCAAAGGAATAAGGTACTTGCCACAACTCTTTTACCGTGCGTCTTTTCCCGTGTGCCCGCATTCTCCACATTTTGGAGATGTTCATAGGAAGAATTTCATGCTTTGACGTCAGTCAAAACTCAGGTGTGAAACAGAGATCTGGGCTCTTTTGTGTGACTTGACCAATCTTGCACCTTAGCTTACTCTGACTCAAATTTTCCTGTTAGTTTCCTTTTACTGAAATATTTTATTATGAACATTTGAAAGTACCACTCAGTTATGACAGTTTTGTTTTGCTAACATTTGTTTAGTACACGTCAAAAAAAAATTGACTTCCTCCCCATGAATAGAGGTAGAGACGTGTCCAATAAATGCTTTTCGAACAGAACATTTTAAATGGCAATGAACAATTCAGATAGCATTTTTTTTAGAAATTAGCTTTTCTGAAATATTGTAAATAATTATCTGCTTTGAAACTTAATGCCTATATACGGTGAGGATCGAGGGAATTAAAGACAAATGTGTATGTATATATTTGTAATGCTCTTATTTGCCTATTTATATAGACTTAAAGAACTATCATTTCTCCAAAATAGAAAAGAGCTGCTAAGAGAGAAGAAGCATTAGCATCGTTTGAGGCTTGGAAGGCTATGAAAGGAAAGGAAGCAAAGAAAATAGCTGCAAAAAAAAGGCTTGAGGAAAAAAACAAGAAGAAAACTGAGGAAGAAAACGCTGCTCGGAAAGGAGAGGCAGTACAAGTACTTCAGCTTTGCTGGTCTTTCCTAACTGCCGTTTGCTATTTGGAATCGGGATTAGTGATTAGCTGTATCTTTGATTCTTGCAGAATATTCCCAGTAAATAAAATCATTCTGAACCTTTTCAGGCTTTTGAAAAATGGAAAGAGAAAAAGATGGAATATCTTAAAGAGAAAAATAAAAAGGAGAGAGAATTTGAAAGAGCAAAGAAACAGAAAGAGGAAGAAACTGTTGCTGAGAAAAGGAAAGATAACTTAACTGCTGTTGAGAAATGGTAATCCAAAATAGCAAATATTTTCATAGATTTTAAATGAATACCACTAGCTTTTACTTGAAATTTATGAATGCCTCTCGACCTCATTATTGCAAAGATATTTTAGGGAATCTACTCAATATTCCCCTTTAACTTTCCAGTGTTTTATATTATCTTACATAGGAATGAAAAAAAGGAAGCTTTTTTCAAGGAAAAGGAAAAAGAGAAAATAAATGAAAAAAGAAAGGAAGAACTGAAAAGAGCTGAGAAAAAAGATAAAGATAAACAAGCTATTGACGAATATGAAAAATGGCTGGTAGGTATTGCTTGCTAATGCACTTATTTCTTTTTAGTGCACTTTTTGGGTTACTTTCTGACCCTGATTTCATTTCCATTTGTCTTATTTTTACCTGGAAGCTACCTTGTCGAATTTGTTCATTCTTACGTAGATCATAGACTCCTTAATGACATATATCACAGATTCGTTTCTGTGAATGAGCCTACCGTTCCCTAAGGCACTCAGGCTTAAAACTTCAGTCAGATGTTCTTCCTGACATGCATGTCCATATGTAGTCACCCCCTGCCATGCCCACTCCTCCTTGGCAGTCATTCCCACAGCTAACCCATAGACAGCTGACAGCTGTATTACTGACAGCAGCCAGATGATTTTAGGTAGAACCTTGACCATGACTGACTATAATGTTGAATTTAATGGTGAGAAAGTTAATGCATTTTTATTACTTTTAATCTTTCTGATGACCTCAAGGAAACAGTCTCATTTAGGTGTTTTTTAATGTCTTCTATTTTAAAATAGACATAAATGTGTTTTGTTAACTTTCAAATAAGCAAAGCATCCATGTTTATTCGGTCCTTTGTATGACTAGGTGACACGCACCCAGGGTGGTTAACAAATGTAACAAATGATGGTTTGATTCAGCCACCAAAAGTGTAAGACCTTTTTTCAGGCCTTAGGCCCCTCTAGGGTTTCTTCCAACAGGGTTTCTGAGCAGGCTTTATCTGAACTCATGCCATCCTGTTATACTAGAAAATGCAACCCGGGAATTCTGTAGTTGTGTTTCTCTGGCTGAGGCTGAGCCTGGGCATCTTTTCGTTTCTCTGGGAGCCAGTTGTGTTTTTTGTTTCATCTAACGCCAATTCGTAGACTTTGCACTGTACATTTCTCTGTGGTCTTTTACTGATTTATAATAATTCTTGTTTTAATGTACTCTGAATATTAGTCTATCACTTTTGATATAGTTTGCAAGTATATTTCCCATTATATTGGTGGTCTCTCAACTTTTCTTGTAGGATTTTATGCCAAGAAGAAACTAATTTTAGTTTCAGGTGGCCAATTAAACAGTCTTTTCATCTGGCTTCTGGTTTTCAGGCATAGTTGAAAATACTTTCTCCATAATTTGAGGTTGAACAAAGTACTCCTACTTTTCCTCTAATAGCTTTATAATTTTAGTAACTCTATATTTGATCTACTTATAATTTATCTTGATGTATGGTGAGAAATACAACTCCAACTTTATTTTTTCATAATGCATCTTTTATAAGATAGCCCATCTTCACCCGCTGATTTGAGGTATTGCTTATATTTATACATCCCTGCACTTTTGGGGTCTCTTGCTTGACTTTCTGTCCCATTGGTCGCTGTCATTGTGCACATTCCATCACCCACCCCAGTTCACTGTCAATGCTTCGTATCTGCTGAGGTTAGACTTCTTGTAGTCCTTCTAGAATATTTCTGAGTATTGTTTATCTGTTCACATAATGTCCAGAATCAAAAGTAGCTAAAGAGAGACAATTGGTACCCAAAGAAGGCTATTTTAAAGATAGGATAAAAAAGTAAAACAGTTAGGAATAAACTTAAGAAATGTACAAGACCAATATGAAGAAAACTTTAGAGCATTCCTGAAGGATACTAATGAAGACTTAAGAACATGGAACACAATTGCTCTTGGATAGAATCGCCCAATCTTATGATGATGTGATTAAAATGTTAACTTTCCTGAATTACAAATTTAAATGCAATCCTAATAAAAGTACCAACAGACTTCATTGTTTATTTGTTGACTTTAGTACTGCTATATACAAAACCCATGCAAAGAAATAGTAATAAAATAAGGTGATCAAAATTTGTTCAGTGGTTTGGATGAGGAAGGTAGTAGTATTTTGTGGTAATTCCTCAGAGTAAACTTTCAGATATTGTCTGTTCTAAGAAAAATTAAGGGTCTTCTATTACGAGGACACATTGACTTTGCTAGGTCACTTGGAGTAATTCATTTGTTTCAGCTTTCTGTTTGATTTTTCTCATTCTCTTGAAAATAAGATAGAATTTACTAGATGACTAGATCACAGGTATTTTTGTTTTAATATAGTATTTTGTCACTTTCTTAGTCTAGTCAGTCCTCTGGAGAACACTTCATTAGCCAAAGACTGAAGACAGTAACTTGTTTTTATATGTAGTATAACCGCTACAGATAGAGTGCTGTGTATAAAAGCACCATATGCGACATATTATAGATCTAGTCCCCATATTACCAACATCTTTTTGAACTCTCTTTGCAAACAAAATGGGGAAAACTTCCCTATATAGAAGTATAGTTACATTTCAAAATTTTGATATTCTTCCTGGCTTGGATCATGAACATCTTGATGGATAATTGTGTCAGGAGAAGCTTATAGCCAAAGATCAAGTTAGACTGTCTTCTTCATGCTGCTTCCCAGATTAACTCATAGTTATTTTTATTAAGAAAATGAGCAAAAGATTGTCTTCAATCAATAACAGAAGTACTTAACAAGCTTCTTCTAATTATTAATTAAAATGACATTGATGCATGTTAATTGATATAAAGGTTGAAAATTAATTTCCTCTCCTGGCTTTTTAGCACTCTGCCTGTAAGATCAAACTAGTATAAGTATCTCTCTCTCTATTCACATTCAATTAATGGACAAAAAGAGGTTTGCTCTGTCCACTTCTGTGAACACAGTCCAGTCACTGCCATCCCCAGCCTCGCTGCCTGGTCTGCCTTCTTGGCAATACTAAAATGATTGACAGATTCAGTGACAGCTTCTCTCAATTAGGATTCTGAAATTAGGTCCCCACTTTAACAAGAGTAGCATATACGCAGAGTCTAACATCATGGAGCTAGATGATAAGATGAAAAATGACGTCATACCTCTCTTTCCTCCCTTTTGTCATATGTGAATCACTGCATGCTAATGAAAACCATGCATTATCATGTTCTCCTTGTCACCTTGATCCACTCCTCACACGTGCTGATACAGAGGCATGGACTCTGATAGCTTAACAAAATGTGCCCCTCCCAAGCCATCCAGACTGTGGAGACAGTTGTCCAAGCATCTGGCACCCCTGCTCTTTGAGGAAAGCACCAGCGTTGGTGAGACTTGGAGAAAAGGAGAGACAACCCAAGCTGTAGAATGGAAAGATCAGGTGCTAGTAAATCTTCACGTATTCCCAGATTACCATCTAGATTTCATGTTCGTCCTCACCCCTTGGCCATTCTTTGAAGGGAGTCTGTGCAGAGGAACAAAAGAATGCTAAAATTCATGTGTTATAATAAAAATGTGAGACTCTGAAAGAGGCTACTCCCCAAATTAGATGAAGTAGAACTATTCAGATCAAATAATACAAATTTGCCAGCCCACTCCTGTGAATGAATCAGTGTTCTTTTGACTTGGCTAATTCCCATCACAGACCGTTCTCTCTGCCAGGAGCGCTCTCTCCCACGTGCAAGTCAGCAGTGGCTTCTCCTACCATCCTGTCTCTGCCTCTCTCTGAAGTGACTTTCCTTAGCTCCACTTTCCTTTGCAAAGTAGTTCTCCCTGCCACCCTTTATCAGTGACCACAGTTTATTTTTATGTTTCGTAGAAGTTCACACAATTTGGAATGATCTGTTGTTTGTTTGTTATGAACAGTTCATTTTGGAAGTTCTCTGAGGGGCAGGGGCTCTGTGTGTTTGGACTTTCTAATTGCTCTTTGCAAGGTCCCTCGTCCCCTGCTCGACCCAGAGCAGGAGCTCCGTGCTTAAACATGGATGAATTAACACAAATCAAAGCAGTGCAGTACCAGGAGAATAATAGATCCTCAGAGTCTAACACATAAAAGAACTTTCTATTGCATTAAAGCAACATGAATTAATGGATACAAATGAGAGTATTTGTATAACACTTGGATATAAAGTCACTTCAAAGAATTACCTTACAGCCATAGAAATTCCAAAGGAAAAATTAAATATGCCAAGCAATAGAAGAAAGGAAAATTATTTAGCAAATCTCATGAGGATTAGCGGTTCTTTAAACCTAAAAGTACAATAGGAAATCATATAGGAAATTCGGTCAAATTTAAGCCATTAGTACATTAAAACGAAAGGCCAGTGTAGAGCTGACTGCACGGGCTATTCTTGCTGCTCTTGGGAGAACAACCGCCGCTGTCCAGGCCAGTCATCCACACACCTGCAGTCAACGATTCCAGCCCTAGGCCTAGACACGGAGAGGGGGTCCTGGTTCGCGCCTCAGCGTCAGAGGTGTCTAGAGCACCGTGTCTTTGATCAGTCCAAAAAATATGAGAACGTCATGTCTTCAGTGAAAAGGATCACAAAAGTGTGATATGTTTATGTGCTGGGATCCTGAACCAGAGCTAGAGCTCAATACAGACAGACCTGCGAAATGTTAATTTTAAAAAGGAAGCTGCAAAAGATTATAGCGTGATACTTTTTTGTATGAATTCTAAAAATTTGCAGAACAGAAGTACTTGAGGTTTGGCGCTGAAGGCGTAGGTAACAAAAGCTCTAGGAAGTGCACCGAAACACGGGTCAGATTCAGAGGCAGGTGAGGTGCAGGGAAGGAAGGCAGCGCGGGAGGGTGAGTGCACAGGCGCTCCCAGAGTCTCTGTCATTTAGTTCATTCAGCAGTTAGTGGGACCCAGATTTTGATCCTACTACGCTCTAAGCAGTGCTCTGTGGCTGAAATGTTTCTTAATACTTTTTCCTGGCAAAAGATAAGCACTAAAAAGTGTGGTATAGATAAAATGTTTGAGGCCAAGATAATAAATAGCATGGGAATATGCAAATTGCTAAAAAATATAAAGGCATCGATATCTGTAGAGTTCGATGAGCCAAATAACCAGAAAATTCACAAAATGACTGAAAAAGGAAAATGTGCTCAAGCTCAGTAACAGAAGCATGAAGCTCCATTTTCACTGCTTGTAGAACATTCGAGGCAGCCGTGGTGCCAAGGCATACTTGGCTTTGCACCAGTATATTTACTTCTTAGAATCTGCTCTCAGAAAGTCATCATGAAACTCTAATAATTCTTCTTCTTTTTTCAGTTATGGAATTGTGGATCTCTTTTCCCTATTTCACATAATTTTTAAACATTTTTAATATAAAAATTGTAAATACATTAATACTTGTTGGCAGAATAGTTATACATTAGCAATAAATATTCCCTGGATGTTCTTTCTTTATAATCAATTAAAGTAGGAAATAACACTTGAGTATCTTATGCCAGATTGTTTTGTTATTCGGCAAGCAAACTTAATTTGGAAGTACATTTTATATATGTATATAAATTTTTGGCCTTCTGTTTTGTCTTTAGGAAAAGAAAGAAAGGAAGGAAAGAATTGAACGAAAACAGAAGAAACGGAATTCCTTTCTTGAAAACGAGGCACTTCCTCCATGGAACCCTCCGAGCAGAACTGTGTTCTCAAGGGTCTTTTGATAATTCTTCATTTTTACATTATTTAGCTATTTATCAATTCATCATTTTTAGCCATGGGTATGAAACTATTCATTCAATTATTTATAGTTAGAAGAGTCAATCGTAATTGAATGTCAGCGCTTCTACTGGCATTGAAAAAGATAATTTGAGTTAATTATTTAAGACTTTTTTGAACTATAGATAAACTGCCTCAAATGAAAACTACTAGATTGCTCTTCGCATTACAGTCCCTAACCCTCTGTCATGTCCTGACCGTGCTTACTGCAGCTGACCCATAACCGCTCCCACTAAGTTGTATGGGTTATTTAAGTAGGTCTGTTCCCAATAAGGAAAAGGAACATCCATCTAGGTACTAATCAAAAATTAATTAAATGTGTGAATGCTTGTTCATCTAGATAAGGGTTTTATCAAGACTAGGTGCTAGGGAGTATGCCTAGGTTATTTTAAAACTGATCTTTGACTCAAAGCTGTTGCATTTTTAATGTGCAAGTGAAGGTTTCAGACCACCGAAGCAGTTGTTCAGTAGAACTTTAATCATCAAAGCATTTTGTTTTATTTAAGAATTTAGCCTTCTATATTAACGAGTGAGTGTACTTTTTCCATTGCCGGCTTCTGTGACAATCATAAGCACTTTCTAATGAGCTGACCTCTGAAATTTATTTTTCTAAATTTTGTCTCACATTGTTTATTATTTCAGTGATACCAAAAGATATCCATTTCACAGCAATGATGTACTTGTACAGTAATATGGAAGTTCTACAAGAATGCAAGTTCATTATTGCTACTATTATTTTCCAAACTAAATCATAAAGGTGATTAAGGCAATTGTTCTCTTAACTTATTCAGTCTTGTAGTGAATATTTAGGAGATAATTTACAAAAGGTAATTTGTAAAAAAAAATGTCAAAAGAGCCTTTGTTTATTTATTTGATCTCTAAATATCTCTGTATTAATTGTACTTATACTTGAACTGGTCTGCTAGCTATTTCAGACCAAATGTATGCTGTTGGAGTTAAAATGCTACTTCAGCCAACAATGCAATGCAGAGATGATGGATGTGAATAATTCTTATTTATTAAGAACCTATTATATTCTCTCTGCTGGGTCTTTACAAATGTCTTTTCTCATCTTTATAACTACCTAGGGTAGAGGTTATTAGCCTCATTTTGCTGATAAAAATACTGAGACTCAGAGTGAACAACTTGCCATACATACAGCACATGATTGAGCTGCGATTCGCCCCCGTCTCCCTCCAGAATCCATTTGCTTTTTTCATGCTTTCATGTGATCTAGAGAATTGTGTCCTGTCAAACCCTCTGTTATACCAACCATGCAAACTTATCTTACCTCCCAGATCCTAAAATCATGTATAGTTGTTTAGAGATTATATATCCCTTAAGATGTAGTTGTTTGTCATTAAAAATAGTGGACTTCATGAAATCTATAAAATAAGAATTCATAGTATCTAAGGACTCAATAAGACATCGCGTATGTAGTATTAGAATGTCAAAAGGCCCAGTGGGTTGTGAAACGCAGACTTGGAAACGTCACACTGCGGCTTTGCCGCCTTACTGCGGTCTACGTGCCACGTAGGAAAAATATCATGGATCATTTTGCAAGGTCATGTTAGTGTTAACAGAAAAAAGACATCTCGTAAACAAAACTGGACGCCTTTTTATACTGCCAGAACTTGGGGAATACTTAATGAAATCATCACCAGCAATATGTATTAGCAGCATGAGATTTTAGGTCTCTTGTTTGTTCCTTTATAGCCTGTGATACAAACACAGCACCTACCAGAACCCACTAGTGTTTATTGTATTGAATTAGTTATTTTTAACTAAGAAGATATTTGCAAATTCCAGGGAAGTGAAAAAACTTGGGGGAAAGTACAGCTCCTTCTAGAGAGGTCAGATCATAAAGGGATGTCATTAATTTCACATCGAATAGCTCCTTATACTTCCCGATCATCTCTTACGCACTATCATATTGGGTGACTTCTTATTACCTCTTGGTTATTATGAGACTTGAATAAATTCATTAATTTAAAGTATATGGAACCTAATCAGAACTCAGTCTATGTTCAATGCTACACAGACCCTACATTTCCCTGCTCTGTGTGTGAGAAGTTAAGGTTGACAGGGAATGTTGGTAATAGTTCTTTAACATTACATAATTTTAAGCACTCAAGAAGAAATTTCCATTTTCCTGGTCAGTCTAGACTGTGCCACTGAAATGGAAATACAAAGGTAATTCATATTAGGGCTTCTCTGAAAAGTAAACACTAATTGCTCTAGTGTTGCTATGAAGCAGGATGAAAGGGAAACTGAGGTAAAAATCCAGCTAGTTATTTCTCTCATATGGCAATTTTTGTCTTATTATAATAAATACTATATAACTTCCTGTATAGAGCAACTTCCTGAAATTATCTAGTGGAATGAAATTACCCCTTCTCCGGAGCAGAAATAAAGCTGAGTTTTGTGAACTGGGTATTAATTCAGGACTTCTTTTTTTCTGAGATCCAAAGGAAAGAATCAAGCATATCCTTTTGAATATATTTATGTATTTAAGGGGTATGACAGCCCAAATTTCCTTAGAAAGGTTTCCTTAGAATAGCTATTTGTTCATTAAGTTGCATTAATTTCTAATATATGGGAATTTTTAATTCCGGTTAAGGACACTAAAAGCCTTTTAACTTGCAGATCAAACTTCTAATTTGTAAATTGTATTGAGCACCTTAAGAATGTCACAGGTCAAAATAAAGAAAATAGGAACTTTATGAATATTATAAAACACTACTGAAAGCATTTTCTTTGGAAATTTAAACAATAATAAAATGTAAATTTTTATACAGAATTTAATTCTCATAATAACCAAGAAAATGAGAAGATCACATAACTGGAAAGAAACGATGGCATTTTAGAGCATAAGGAGTTTAAAGTGTTCTTAATGAAAGAAAATACAAAACATTCAAGGGATAATATTCCAGTGGTTCTTACTGTATCACATTTTGGAAATGCTTTTATATTTTGCTTTTAAATAGTATTCCAACTGATATTTTTTACGGTTGCCAAAGCAGAGGCTAAGAGTAGTTAGATGTCACAGTGATTTAACTATGCATCTGAAAGGGCTTTTAATAATAAATTTGCTTCAAAGTCTTTCAGATCAAGAAATAAATAAATTTCCCAAGACTTTGACTTGTCCAAGCGTATGCAACTAACTATAGAAAACCGAGAGTTAGGACTTGGGCTGTAGGTTCCACTTTAAACTTTTGTAGTTGTGCTTGTTAATAACTTAGTTGACTTTGATGCTCTCACATATTCTCTTATTTCCTACATACGTTCTGGCTTCTCACTAACTAGCCACCAGTGAGCATGTGGGGAAGGACTGATGTTTCCTAAATCCAAAGTCCAGAACCTTTGTCTAAGTCACAGAGGATAAGAGGAATTTTACAAGATGGGAGAGATTGCATGTTAGTTCAAATAGTTCCTAAGAATAAACCATACAAAAGACATTTAGGCTATTCAATATGCTACGTTATGAAGTCTTTTAAAAACCCATACACTTCCATTCTACACAAAACTAGGGTTTTACCAGTTTTCCTGCCTACTTGGAGATTGGCTTATAGATGTTAATTACAATCTAAATGCATAACTGGAGACTTGTCTGAATTCATTTACTGTAAAAGTTGTATGTGATGATATTATTTTCAAATGTATATGCCACATGTAATTGTGCAATGTCTAAATTTTAGACAAAATTCTCAATATTAAAATTAGGACATTGTAAGAATTATCTGACAAGATGTACTTAATGTTTGCATTTTAGTAGCATATTTTAATGTAATGCTTAATTAAAGTGAAGAATTTAAGGCTTATTACATCGGGTCATGTTATTTATTGACTGTGCCAGAATTTCATTTCATAATGTTAGGCAATGTGGTATGAGGTATTTTTTGGGGGGGGTGGGGAGAGGATGAAAGCCCAAAAATAAAATAGCCTTATTATGTTGATATACCCTTTAATAGAAGTAACCAAAAATATGCATATTAAGCTAACTATATAACTTTAAAAATAACACAATGTACAAACATTTCTAATTATTAAACAATTAGAAAATGTAAAACAGAAGTTACTTACACCCCATCTCCCAAAGACAATCACAGTTAGCATATTATTAAGTATTCTTGTAAGTTTCCAGTGCAATTTCCCCTGTAGCTGAGCATAACCAAAGAAGAAATGATATCCCATCTATCTCTGCCATATTTTGTATATGTATATATACATATGTGTGCACATATATTATGCACCAATACATGTATATACATGCACACATACATATTTTAATTTAAAATAACAATGAGATCAGACCATATATTTGGCAACCATATTTTCCACTCAATATATCATGGACATCTTTCTTATTATCACTGATGCCGCAACTACAATTACACCCATTTGGGAGCAGTTTATTCTCTTACAAACGCTTACTTAATACTAACTATAAACTTTGTAGCCTGCATCATGGTCAATGGAGATAGTGGACCATACTGCAACTGTAAAAATGAATAGGAATTCCCACTATTTAAGGAGATAGTCAACCACCTTGTTTATAGTGTTCTGATTTCAGAAAACCCAGCAGATTATGGAAACAAGCTTTGAGACAGTTACCCAAATGCCACACATTGAAGATTACTCTTTATTTCCATGTGTGAGCAGGAGAACAAAGAGGTCAGTAGTCACTTTGTCAGATCACATCAGGGCTATAGATAAATAAAAGAAATTTTGTAAATAAAATTGGAAACCTTTTTATATGGCCAGGACTGCAAGGCATGCAATAGGAGTTCTTTAATGGGTAGAGTTTCAGTTTTGCGAGATGAGTTCTAGCCATTGCTTACACATCAGTGTAAATGTACTCAACACCAGTGAGCTGTGCACTTAAAAATGTAGATGATGGTAAATTTTACCTTATGTATCTTGTCCCCAGATTAGAGAATCTAGATTTTTTGGGTCAGATTGAACAAACTGCTGAGTCCAGATGACTTATCACTGATTCAGTTACATTACTAGGTGCTGTCATATGCTGGTGGGCTCAAACCTAGTTTGGATGCAACAATCCAACTAAGCCTTCTAATAGCACCCTTTCAGATATTTTCTTTTGGATATTCTTAGATAGCCACTTAATTCTTGAGATAAGCTTTAGGATTCTCTTAAGACAGAATGATGACTTCATCAAATGGTAAGTACCTTGCATAATAAATAATAAAAAGACTGGTTGGGAATAGTTATGATAAAGCCAATCCCCTTCCAAAATTAATTGCTTATATTGTGAATGTATAGTTGTGCAGAAAAAGAAAAATCAACAATGACTTCAGGGTTTCTTTGTAACAGTGAAACACCCATTGAGCTATGGATGAAAGTGATGCCCGTTATTCAGACAGGCTTGAAGATTACAGATTTTGGGGGTGTTAGGAGGCAGAGTGGACTATCCATTTGAGGGAAATGGTTCTTGACATCTCAGAGCTTTGTAAACAGATTAGGGGAAATGTACTGGCACATGAAAAAAAAAAATGCTCAACTTCACTTATTATTTGGGAAATGCAAATCAAACTTCCAATGAGACAGTACCTCATACCTGTGAGAAGGACCTATTTTAAAAAAAAAACTGGACACAACTAGTGTTGGCTAAGGTATGGAGGAAAAGAGCTCTTTGTACACCATTGGTGGGATTATAAATATGGAAATCACTTAAGAACTGAAAAGAGGATGCCATGTAATCCAGCAATATTATCCTAAGTATTTATCTGAAGGATATAAAAACACTAATTTGAAAAGATACATTCATATGAGCCTTATTCACAACACCCTAGATGTGGAAACAACATAAATACCCATCCATAGATGACTGGATAAAGAAGTTACCATATTTATCTACTCATGAAACATTGGTATTACAATGTTGTACATGATTTAGAGGTATAGGACCACACCCTTCATGTATGGAACTAAAGGTGATTAGACTAAGCAAAATCAGTCAGAAAGTGAAGGACGATTACTAGATGGTTTTACTCTTATGTAAACTATAAAAAAACCAAAGTAAGTGAATTAACAAAACACAGAAGGAAAAAAAAAAAAAAAACCCAGGCTTGCAAAAACTGCAATGGTTACCAGAGAGAAAGGAAAAAAGAGTTGGGAGGAAAGTGTAATTGGGGTTGATTTAATAGTATAATGGAACTTAGCTTGTGGGTGGTAGGTGCAGGAAGCCACATAAACATATCAACATAGAAAGTTTTACTCCCAGAATTTATATGGTATTGTAGACCGATGGCAAATCAAAATTTTATTTATTTATTTATTTTTAAAGATTTATTTATTTATGCATACAAGCACTGGGGTACAGTCCAGAGTCGTGGGAGGTAAGAGGATCCACCAGAGACAGAGCAGGGAGCAGAACAGGCAGATCGACTGAAATACACTGCTGAGGGGAGCAGTGTGCAAGACAAGAGGGTCAGCTGTGCCATGTGGGTCCCCTCCCTGGCCAGGGATTGAACTCCCGCTGCTGTGCCATGGATGCTTCACATTGCGGCGCTCAACCCGCTGCACCACCAGGGAGGCCTCCAAAATTTTATTCTTTAAAAAAACAGAAAGTTCCTTGAGATGGTTCGGGCAATTTAGTTGGGGAAAGTCAAGAATTGGAAAATGATTTCAGTTGTTCAGGAGAAAGATGACAGCTGTGAATGTGACACCAGGTGACTAAACTCCCTATGTGTTTTGAGGGATACGTTGCAGGACCTACTGCTGGGCTACATAACATGGAAGAATCAAGGCTGATGAATGGTGGTACCATTTACTGAGACGGGAACACTGGGAAGTCAAGTTTAGGAAAGAAACAAGTAGCTCTTTTCTTGAAGTGTTAATTCCAAAAGGATTTCTCATGTAGCTCATTTGAATATTCAGGTCAAAAGAGAGAAGCTCAAGAAAGATAAATTGGGGTGCCATTAGCATACAGGATAGTATGGAATAAAGTCATGGGGTTAAATGAAATCACCGAGAGAGAGTATTAAGAAAAGGGGTTCCCAGACTAAAGCCTAGTGTCATCCAACATTTAGAGGCAAAAAGAAGAAAGGACACAGTGCATGAGACAGAAAGTGGGCCAGTGTCATAGAGGAAATTCAGGAGAGCTGTATTATCTGGAAATCAATGCACTAGTGTTTCAAGAAGGACAGTAGCACAATAGGTCAAATCTTTTTGAAAAATCAAATGATCAGCAGCCTGACAATTGACCTATTTACTAAAGCAGAAGTCAGTGGTGGTATGAAAATAAAATTTCAAAAAAGTTGATGGGGATAAAGACCTGATTAGTGTTACTATAAGAGAGAGCATTGGAATAGAAGTATCAACCATTGCTTTCCTGTAACCAGCAACAAAAATCAGATGGGATCTCATAGCTGAGTGATATATGGTGTCAAAGTTGAGTTTATTTGTTCCTGAGATAGACTTGTAAGTTATTTGCAATAATTATTTAATAACAATTAAGCAGAATTTTACCTCTTGGTTTTTTTGCAGGCAGTAAATATTTTAGCATTGTAGAAATCAGCTAATTTAGATGAACATTATGTCATTCTGACAATAATGTTAGCATTTTCCCCTTAACAAACACAATCTAATAAGGAACAAAATATCTTGAGGAATAAAATTAATGTCTGTATATCACAGAGAGGGTTTGATGCCTGTCAAGGTTCTTTCAGGTTATTGTTACATGGTATTCAATTATATTAACCAGTCATAAAAGTGGGCAATAATGAGTGCTTATTTGGAAAATCCACAGACAAAAAAATGAAAGACATTTGATAACCCTAAGTAGCAAGTATGTCTCTCTGGAAATTCATTTAAGTTATAATTCGCTGTGTATAAACATATCACAGAAAATGTATTAAGTAAATATATGCACATGGTTATTTCTAATATTGAAGAAATACTTGCAAGGAAAATAAATAGAATTTATAAATACTATGGCTTTATCTATAGTATATAAAACTTTTTACTAGCTCTTGAATGTGTCAACTTAAGCTACCCCACAAAAAAGAAAGAAAATGTCAAGTTTCAAGTAAATGATAATTATTATCATCCCTGAAAAATGACAGCAAGTGAAATCTGTCATAAATATATAACACTGACTTCCACATATTTTTGACGGCATGAGGATGTATGTTTTATCTGAGTCATACACAGAGCTGCTTAATTAGAAACTGCTGGTAAGATAAATCTAAAAGCAGTTTATGTTTTCCTCACCACTATGCACTCAAGATAAATAAGGAAATTGTTAGCTGGTAATTAAACCTCAGAACTGGGTTAAATTGAAACAAAAAAACTTGAATAAATAAACCAGTATGTAGGAGTTTTACCACTACAAAACCAGTATTATAGTTTTACCCCAGAAAACTTTTATATATATTTTCTCTTTGCTTTCCCGATCATTTAAAAAGTATTTATATATGCATCATTTATTGTCACTTCTTTCCGTTGTATGATAAACAAGAAACTGGAGTGATTTTCAGTATGCCATAGATGAACATCTTTATTTCTAAATGTTTGGTTGTATAAGCACTTAGCTTTAGGATTTTTGCTTTATCTGGATGTAATTCAGAAGGAATCAAGCAATCCCTTCTTGTACCTGATGATTCACATCATTCCAGATCCTCTTTACCTTTCTGCTTTCTGTCACTCTCTAGACTGTCTCTATATTCTCTGGTGTCCTAATAAGCACTAGCGCTCCATACACAGTACTGTCCTTTAGTTATATGTGAAATGGTGTTTGGCCAGACGTCCTCATGATTCTACAAGCTTGCAACTGATGTAAATTTGCTACCCATTCAGCAATCATACTCAAAAAATTGAACTCCTATTTATGATAATCAAGACATGATATATTTATACAAATTGACTTCCAAGAAGGTTCTCAAACCATCAAAAACCAGCTAAGCAAAAGAACAATGATTTGTCCTCACTTTTACATACATTTTACATAATCTAATTAGTCCAAAGAAAAGTATATCATAAACTATACTAACAAGTGTGGGGGAAAGGGTGAATTTTCATCATAGCTATACAAATCCAGAAGTACTAATTGTATAGTCCTCATGTTCTTTCAAGAGAAGGACACTTGGAGTCTCTAGGTGTGCACGAGAATCCCAACTCTGACTGGCTCTATGCTGTCATGAAAGCCAGTCATAGACTCTTCATGAAACACGAACTTCCTCATAGTATAGATGAAAGTGAATTAAAAACTGAAAATTGCTATCACATGTAAGATAGTATTAGTTTAAATGGATGAGTTTCAAGTCATTGTTAACATTGGGTGGACCAAGGAGTAATTCAATGATATGAATAAAATAGTCTCTCTCAAGCTATCTGTCTATTCACATGGCGCCCATTACTGCAGTGCCTGAATGCCAGAACAGACACATCAGGATAAATTAATTACCCAGGAGTTGAGGGAAAGTCATCATTTTCTCATTTCATCTGTACTAGAATCATGAGGGAAAGAGTTCTTTCACTTCTCAAATGCACTCTGTCAAGAACAGCGAGGGGTAACCGGACAGCAATTCATGAAGACTCTGACAGCTGCCTCCAGCAGAGGACTGAAGGCTCCTTGTGACACAGAAGTGGTCTTCTAGAAGGAACCATGTTTCATGTCAGTTTTTGTCTCCCCAGAGACATAGTCTGCCCAAGGGAAAATCAAATCAGGTTGCAATCCATTCATTCACTTGGAGAAAAACAGTCTGGGTAAAACCCAGACTATTATGGAAATTATCATCCAAAAATTACTTTTATTTTCAAAGTTGATGGTTTTAGAGGCACATGACACCATTAACGACCTCGCTGAATCCCTTTTGCATTTAAGAGCCCACTAAGAAGTATTTAGAAAGTCTGTTCACTATGCAGATTCCCAAGCCACTTGAAGACAGGGTTGCTTCTAACCCCAACACGGGCATTGGGATGCTAAACAAGCATCTCTTCCCAACCCCGGTGATTCTGAAGCCTGACAACGATAGCCCTGTGTGACCTCTTATGGTCCCTTGTCCCTGCGAGACTGTCTCATTCTCTTTTGTACAAGCCATACTTTCAAATACGTGTCTTTAAATATCTCTTGAAATAGGGAGTTCGTTTTACACATTCCCTCTAACTGTCCCCACGATGGGGAATCCTACCCTGTGGTAGTACCACACAGCAAGGGTCATGAAAACTTTCCCGTCACTTTCTACCCGTGTTAAAAGGAACAAGACAGTGATGAAGAGAAGCTCATGACCTCAGTAAACTCAGCAAGAAATGCCATGGCCAAAAACAACAGTCACAGTGTAACAGGGTGGTCCCCAGGAAAGGGGGAAGTTCCAGAATCCCAGTTCCGCCCTAAGTGGGTGGAGCTGAGCAGGGAAAGAAGATTCTGCAGAGAACAGAGACACACAGAAGGAAGGGAGGAAGAAGGAAGCAGGATGGAGAGCAGCAAAGAGACCTGGAGGAGGCCTGTGGAGCTGAGGGACATGTAAAGAAGCTGCGCTTGGTTTTTGGTCTTGGACTAGTTGGAACAGATGTGGGTGAGAGACCCGTGGGGAGCTTAACAATGGCAGCTTACATCTTGATTTTGATTTTTCTCTTTTCCTCCCAGACTTGTCTGACTCTCTCAGACCTTTTCCTATGGGTCTGCACCAGAAGATGCTTTAGACTTGTGGCAGGCTTTTGGGCCTTGCTTTGGGCCAATCCTATTTGGCTGGACTTTTACCCTCAAGGAGATGGGTAACTTTGGATGCTTAACTTAGTAACTATGTTCTTTGTCCTTTCTGTATTGCACCCTAATTGTATTAAAGATCCTCTCCATTAAAGGTTTTGTATGTTTGTCTTAATGCGGTGGATAGCAGAACCCATTCAGAGAGCGCAGGTTTGGGGGTTCTGGGGTGCCCCTCTCCCTGCCCTGTGACAATAGCAGAGTGGACTTGGATCTATAGCAGGAATTGGATTTTCACCCTTCAAACCCCACTCCTCTAAAGAAGAAGATAGTCTGAATTTTCTGAAATATTCAGAATAAATTCTTGGTTGAGAGGACAGAAAAACAAAGAAGCATGACTTAGTTTTTTAAAGGGCTGAATCAACTTACTGTTCAAGAGAGCAGTATCTCCCACAAGAGAGAAGGCAGGCTTTAATGCATGTTTAAAATATAAATAATAAGACCACGCGTAGCAGTCAGGGGAAATGGTTGATGCTATTATAAAAAAGAATCTTTTTATCAATGAAATATGCAAGCAGGATGCCAGTTTTAGATCAGACCCACTATGGACGTGTTTCCCCTACCAAAGGATAAAACACCCCTTCCCAGCCTGGAAGCAAGGCACAGAGATTTAGGAGAGTGAATCAGAGAGATCTGGGCTCTTAGAAAGATGAGAGCAACCGGGCCACTTTGCATAGTTAAAACTAGCCTCCCCTTGGGCAAAAAGCAGGCAACAGAAAGGCAGAAGTGGGACACTCCCCAAAGAACAAATTGATAGGTCTGTAAATATAGAAACAATGGTGACAAGCTTTCTAAAAAGATATGAAAAGGTCTACCTAAAATATTCACTGTTGCTGAACAACAAAATCCAACCAAGTTGGTTTAAAGCTCTAATTGGCCTCATTAAAATGACTCATGAATCGGGAGTCCCTTCCAACAAGAGGAAACTGAGAGCAGCCCTCGAGGCTCCTGGGTGTCTGCAGGCATCAGTCTGGACAGCTTGGGCAGCAAACGCCAGCACATAGAGGTTTAGGATTTAAAAGAAAAAGAAAGAAAGCTAAGCAGTTTTGAAGATACACAGGCCAGACTAAAACCGGGCGGGCTCCATCTGCCCGCTGCTCTGCTGGGCCAGACTAGGTGGTGCAAGGCGGGCTGGACAGTCTGGCTACCAGGGTTTTGCTTTTGAATCCGGAGCTGGTTTTGAAAATGGATCAGGCCTGAGCTCGCATCAGCACTAGTGACGTCTTTGGAAAGGGCTGGTGTGGAGAGAGGTGTGGAGAGAGGACCAATCAGGTTTGAAGGCGGGTAACCTGAAGGAATATAAACTGAAGCTTCAGAGGGGCATAAGGGAAGCTTCAGAAGAGACTCCAGAGTGCCAGTGGCTCACGGCTGCTTCTCTAGAGAGCTGTAACAGCCCAGTGCCGGGCACTGCCCAGCCTAGCCTGGGGCCTCAGCACCACCGGGACTACCTCAGCTGCCAGAGATTAGGTGGACCCTGGTCTACGTGTGCCCAGTTCCAGGCTCTCACGTGGGGATGATGCTGTCTTTACGAGCTTTGGGTTTGGACTCCCGGCCATCTGTGGCCTTAGACACTCTTGCCTTGTCTCAATCACACCTTTGCAAACAAGCCCTGTTGCTGTTGCACCCTGAACTTCAGTGGGGTCTTGCAGTTGTGAGTACTTGCTGAGAACCCACAAACCATGAAATCCCCCCCAACTTGGCTCCGTTTCAGACAGGAGTTGAAATGTACAAAATGAAAGGATTTTATAGTCAGAAAGAAGGTGGGATAAAATTATTAGCTAAAGAGAAGGATCTTTTTCAAGTAAAGCCATCATCTCTCAGGACAAAGACGGGGGGTTGCGGGGCGCAAGAGTCTGGGATTGTATCATGCAGGTGACCTCACCTCTGCTGACTGCAAAAGTCTGATTGTTTAGTTTCAGTTTCCACTGGGGGAGTTTCAATACTGCCCTGAAGTTAGGAATTAAGTCTCAGTGGGACTTGGCATGAATGACACCATTTAGAGACTGTTGTTTCATTTTAAAACTATGAATGGACATACTGGCAAATTTCTGCCATTGATTCTATGCTAAGAATATAAAATCTCATATACTGAGACTCGGTAAATCAGGATTTGTGGACCAGACAGTGAATATCTAACAATAAGTACACAATGCAAACTTAACCAGGACAGATAGGCCCTGTAACCAAATTTAACTGAGGGTATTTTATCCATTTCTAGTGATTTTTATCTGGGGATAGGAGGAGACAGAATCCTAAGATTAATGCTAGAAATACACTGTATAGCAACAGGAGTTTTTGTACCAGCAACCTAGTAAGTCAAATGTGAGACATGCTAGTAAATTAATTAGACCCAAATGTGTGTGTGGGGTGGGGAGAAGGGAGGGACATTGGAACCTTCAATCTGTAACTGTTGGTGGATAAGTCTTGGGGACTGAATCCTTAACCATGGCATTTGCTGCATCTTCAGGTAGTTAGTGCCAGAATGAATGGAGTTGAATTGTAGGTCACCCAGCTGGCATCAGAGTAGCTGATGATGTGGGGAATCCCCACCCCATAGGAACTAGGTACAGAACACTCACTACCTAAAATACAATTTTTCTGGTTTCTGATCAACATATGTGGTTGTTTTTCTTTGAAAATGAAGAACAAACTTCATTCTTAATGCAACACCATTTACATTTTGTCCTTGTTAATTTTCATTGTGAATATGAATGAAAATTACCCCTGTTAGAGTCCAGTATTGACCTCTCCTCAGATGGACAGAGAACACTCACGATAATGTAAGTCACACAATCAGGTTTTATTTCCAGCTAGCTGGGGTCCAAGTATCTGCCCGACGCAGCGGGTTTCAACAAGGACCCCGAGCACTCAAAGACCAGGGTTTATAGAGCATTTTCCAAAACATCCAACTCACAGTAATTTTCCATCGCTATACATTTTTCTGCTTTGTGCCCCATCCTGGTGATCTGACAAGATAAGCTTTTCTGCTAAAACATCTGGTCCCTAAGGTATGACCTCCCGTTTCCTGATTACTTGGTTCCTTCTTCTCCGAGTCCCCTCCCCAACATTCTGGTGCCTCAAGATTACCTAGTTTCCCCTTCCCCAAGTCACGTACACAGTGAAATGGCTTCTCGGAGTTGAAGATGGCCGTTCTCATGCTAACCTCCTACACTCCTAGTTGGACTAACATGGCCAAATGCCAAACACACTCGTAGACTAGCAGCCAGTCTACTGGGAGGGTTTTGTGTCTTCAACACACTGACAATGTGACCTTTATAATCCTTGAGATTTCTGAACCTCCATTTACTTGTCTGTGATTGAGGCTGAGTAGATTATTTTTGACATCTTTTAGATAATTTATAAATTAAAAAACATTGCACCATGTCTTATTATATATTGTCACCACACCATGTCTTATTATATATTGTCAATAACTGATTGTATAAGTGTCAGTACAACACTTAGTAACACGTTGATCCCTACCTGTTTTGTAGATCTTCTTGTGCTCGTTATCAGAAAGCACTGGGAGTAAAGCTAGCACCAAAATGCCTCTTTGGAACTGAGCCCTTAGGAAAGAGAACAGGTTCAAGTCAGTATAGCTCATTGCAGTCCATCTATTTGCTTCCAGAAGGGACAGACAGGCCATGGTAGGGACAACACCCATCAAATATCATTTAGCTGAACATTTTCTGTGAGTTATTTGTCCTTTTCAGAAAGAGCAATGAAGCATTCATATTCAGAGAAGGTACATGTTTACTGCTGGGATTTACAAAAAGGTCTACCTAAAATGACTTTCTAATTTTGTTTTCCATTACATAAAAGAGTACCATTAAAACTGTCAATACTTTTTAAAAAATTATTAAAGAATTTCTATCATATTCTAGTGCATTTTCTGTAATAGCACTCATTGTGGAATATATACATCTTACTCAGAGGTGTGTTTTCCTATTTTTTGTTCTAGAAATAAGTCCACTTAATTTTAGCAATTGCACATATAAAACATCTACATGGATGAGAGAGAAACTAAAGAACCCATTTCTGCTCTTTTTATCACCACTTAGCGTGACATACACTTGCCAGTCTCACATCTACAATATATCTTTAATTTATTGCTAATTAACATCATTCTAAAAGTAGTTTCTGCAGCCACAAACTACTTTGAGACACCTCCCCAATCCACAAAGAAATGTACAGGTTTGCCTGGGCCCATCGAGACCACCACCTATCAATGACTCCATGAGGTAGATACATAAGTAGAGGAATTGAAAGCAAAGGTGGTGGAGCTTTCTGGGACAAGGCCTCTATTCCTGCTTTAAGTGCTGCTGTGTGAGGTCCTGTGCTGGAGGCCACTAATCATCTTAACAGCAAGAGGGACAAACCAAGAGATTCAGCAAGAACTCTGACTCCATTGAGCTATTGATTTAACCCACCTCAGAAACCTCCAGACCTTTCATTGTATGAAATAACATGTCTTTGTAGTTAAGCCACTCTGTGTAAGCTTTTCTACAATTTGCAGCTAAAAGCATCCATAGAATTTCCATGGGCTCCACCCATTGTCCTTAGGCAATGAGGGGTTGGTGAGAACTTTCAGTACAGGTTCTGTACTCCACAAGCTGGGCCTGAGATTGTATTCAAATAACAATGTTGGAGTGAACCATCGTCATTTCATAGTAGTCATTAAAAGCAAAATGCTAGTGGAGGACTTTGGCATTATTTGACAAAGGAAACAGCACAGGAAATGCATCTGGTGCAATTTCGTTTTATACAACCAAATATAAATGCCGTTCAGCTTCTCTGGCTATTTGTATTACAGAAAATTCTGTACTTGAAACCATTTTTAAAAATCATTTCTTCTGTGTTCTTCAAATTCTGTTATCTAAAATGAATACTATATTAATATGACAAGACCTCAGAGTTTTCCTGGAAGTCATACGCAGTGCTTCTATTCATATCTCATTACCCTAAATTTATTCACCTGACCATTTGCTACAAGGAAAATTAGAAGAATTATTTTTTCTCAGTGTTGTTACCAAACTAAAATTCACTTCATTAACTTTATTACTGAAAACAAAAGAATTACAACAGTTTCTGGGAACCTCTAATAGTTTTTACCATAGAAACGATTATGTGTGATATAAAAGTATTTTTTTGCTTATTTATGACTTTTTTCTGCCCATTAAAAATCAAAAATCACAAATTTCAAGTTTTCATCATTTTTATTGTCATTTTATCAGGACTTCAGTAGTGATAAAAATAGTTCCCCATTTTTGTCAGTCTTTGAAATCCAATTTTATGTTTGCATTAAATTGTAATTATAGCATAACAGTAAATATTAACTGAAAACATCCTCAATTATAATTTCATTAGGCCCTTCTATGCTGCCTATTGGTAAAATATTTAAAAGGTTTCTCTTTATTTTAACTATTACTTAAAAATAAATTTGTGTACTCTGCTACAACTAGAAGTTGACCACCGTAAGTGGAAGTTCACTCATTTTGTTCTCACCCCCTTCTCTGGCCACAATATGAGCTCTGCTGTGTTTGTTTAGATTCCACATATAAGTGAGATGATGTCAGTGTCTTTCTATTTTTGACCTATTTCAGTGAGCAAGGTCCAACCAAATTGTAAATTTCTACTTGTTTTTATGGCTGAAAGATATTCCATATTCCATTATATAATAAAAATATATAATAAATGTAAAACACATGAGGAGGAAGAAAGACATTCTTGTCACAAGAGATGGAGAATCTGAGGCTGAGAAGTCTGTATACACACACCTTGTTCAACTAACCTGCATCTTCCTACTTAATTCTGTGTCAGTTCATGCCCCCAGCCCAAGCCCTTTGGTTTGCAAGTCTTCATACTTTTCTCTTTTCTTGACTAAAATGCATAAAAGCTTCCTTCTCCAGCGACCCACTTCTTCATGTTTTCATCCTCTGAGAGTCTCCCAAGTACCCTAAATAGAAAATAAGTATGCTTTTCTCCTGTTCATCTCTTTGTCAGTTTAATTTTCAGGCCCAGACAGGGAGACAAAAAGTGTCCAGAAAAACTGTTTCCTACACTCTAGTGATGGTTAAGCAAGTCTACACCTATGACGAAATTGAGTAAAATTAAGTACACAAACACATATAAGCTCATGGAAATCTGATGTCATGTCACTTTTCTGGAGGTAAGTCAGTAGTATAGTTAGGCAAAATGCTACCTTTGGGGATAAAATGGAGGGCACCTGTGATGATTCATGTAATTTTTTACAACTGCAATATGAATACGCAGTTAACTCAAAAAACCATTAATTGAAAACATGTATGTTCAGGAACATTTTTTTTCTTTCAGAGTGAGCCAGTAAGTGGGATATGTTTTTCAGATTCTACCTAATTTTATTATTTTTATTCTTTTGGATGTCAGAAATGTTTCCATCACTAAATGATAAATGATTCATATAAAAGAGTTAGCAAGCAGCTGAAATTCATTCAATAGAAAATTAAAATTATGAAAATGAATCAGCTTGAAATGGAAACATTTACCTTTTGTGCTTGGAAAATTTATCTCTCTACTTCAGCTAGCATTTGGTTTGAAAATGTATGTGTTCATAGCCAGATAAAAGTCAAGTTTTCCAGAATCTTGGCACACTGGGTCACAATTTCACAGAAACATCCTAAGAAGGTAGTAGCTTTAGAAGCTGATATGCAGATTTTTTATTTTTATCTTATAAATCTCGTCATAATAAATATTTTTAATAAAATTTTTATTTTAAAATAGTTTCTCAGAGTAACAGAAAGCTTCCCTATAACCTATACTCATCTTAGCAACAGCTTACATTATTATGGCATATTTGTAGCATTTAATGAGCCACTGTTGATACATTATTATTAACTAAAATCTATTCTTGGTTCAGATTTTCTTACTTTTTACCTGTTCACTGTACTGTGATGCTTCTCCCCCTTTTATAGAGATGCCTCTGTAAAGACTAGCATATTAAGTGCCCATACTGAACAAAATATTATGACTACTAGGAAAGACATGCTATAAATGTCAAAATTTAACTTTCAGTGGTTCCCAAAAGAAATCTTGCCATCTATGCTCAAAACAGGGTTTATACACCAAAATGCTAGTGACATTTTGGAATGGATTCTTCTTGGTTCTAGGGAGCTGTTCTGTGCATTGTAAGATATTTAGCAGCATCTCTGCATTCTACTGTAGTTGCCAGTAGCAGCTCCAGCATCATGAAAATGCTCTGCTAGATGTCTCCTGGCTTGGGGCAGGGGTGGGGGGTGGGGGGTGGAGAGGCAGGATGTGACAAAAGGCAAAACCACACATAATTTACAACATTGTGTAGAATGACAAAGAACCACTCCCTTGCTACCCTTTGACCCTTAAAAGTATATTTAGTAGAGGTCTGATTGCAGGTGAACGTTGACGTTAGAGCAGTGAGAGATGTTGTGGGCACTAACTTGTAGCCTTTCCCCCAGAGAGTTTGATTTGGTTGTTTTAGGAAAGCAAGGATATAGTGTTTTTTTTTTTAAAAGAAGATAAGTATTTCTCATGTGTACTCAGGTTTAAACACTACTCATAGGAGGATTTTTTGAAATCACAGGAGTAGATAAGGCTTCTTTTAAATAGTTCATCAAATGTGAAAAGAATAAAAATCATAGCCTAGAGGATCAAAATTAAAAAGATTGAAACATTTTAAAAGGATGTCTTCAGGATGTTTTAAAATTGTATGCTTACCAAAAAAGAGAGTAAAAGGATAATAAATACTATGAAAAAAAATAGCAAGTAGACTTGACAGCTTCTAACAAATGGACAATTTTTTTTTTTATTACTCAAAAAAGCTCCATTTTTTATTTAGCTTTCTGACTCTGCTTGTGCCTTCAACACTTTCACAACGATTTTCTGCTCCTCAATTAGAAAAGCCCGCTTGATCCTGTCCCGGACACATTTAGCACACATGGAGCCACCGTAGGCCCGGCTGACGTGTTTTTTTGTTTTAGACAGTCTCATAAGAACTTTAGGTCTTACAGCGCGTACCCCTCGAAGTCGGCCTGGGCATACACCACACGCAGACTTTGGTGCCTTTCCAACTTTCTTGGTATAAAGGTAAACAATTCTATTACCAGGGGTACGGGACAGCCTTGTTTTGTTAGAGGCTGTGTTGTAAGAGAGCCTGCGGCGGTAGGTCAAACGCTGGACCATCCTGAACGCCTACCTCCAGACACCGTCCCGGAAGAAGAGGAGAAATGGACAATTTTTTTAAAAATGCAACGTTATCATATCAATACAGATAGCTGCAGCTCTGTATTTAGTGCAGAATTTTTTTCCACAAAAATGCTCTTAAAAGAAAACTCCAGAGCCAGATAGTTTGGTTAATTATATCAAAAACATTTAAGAAGGAAACAGCACTAGTCTTGCACACCTCATTTAGAAGAGGTAGAATAAATGCCCAAGTCACTTTATCAGGCAAATATAACACTGATACTGAAATAGAATAGACATTATTTAAAAACAAAAAAAAAGTCCAGATCAGTATGTCTCACGTAAACAGATTTCAAAAAGTACTTTTAAAACATTAGCAAACAAAATCCAGCAATATATAATCCTTCTTTAATTGTCCCCAGAACACAGAAAAAACACCAGAGTAAAGATGGGTGTTAGAAGAAAACAATAAACAAAGTAACTAGTGCCTACTACAAACGGTGAAATTTCTGATCGCTTCTAATATATAACTATGCATAATTTTGTTAGGGATAATGAACTTGAATTTTAAGGATGTTTTTAACCTTGAGTAAATGAATGTACCTCCATGAATATCAACGGAGAAACACCTAAGACAGAGAAACAATATCTTTCATTAAAAAGACTCCTATAGGGGCCTCCCTGGTGGCGCAGTGGTTAATTAAGCAACGCACTATGAAGCAAACCACAGTCACGGCAGCACAAGTTTGATCCCTGCCGCCGGCCAGAGAGGGGACCCATATGGCACAGCAGACCTCTCCTGCCTCGCCCGCTGCTCCCCTCGGCAGTGTGTTTCAGTCAGTCTGCCTGTTCTGCTCCCCACTCCGTCTGGTGGGTCCTCTCGCCTCCCTCCACTCTGACCTGTACCCCAGCTCTAGTATGCATAAATAAATAAATCTTTAAAAAAAGGACTCCCTCACCATTAGAGAATGATAGAAATAGAATCTTTAACTCCTAATTCTAATTTCATGACACTCTCTAAGTTAACATAATTAAGTTTTCAAAAATGAGTTCTAAGTTCCAACAGTCTTGCCCATTCTCTACATTTAATGTGCTCTTAATCTATTCATTTCAAATCCAGTCATCACCATCTAATTACTACACATAACTTGCTTCTAAGGCAAGACACATTTGGATGATTTCTATCATCTCTTTAGGATCTAATCATCATAAAATCTTTCTTACCATTACAATTTTTTACTTGTCTCTACTTTAAAAACATACCACCATCATTACATCTAAATATAGCGATATATAGCCAATTAAGCCTACTGTTAGCAGAATGTGTGAAACTTTAAGAAATACCATCTTTGTTGTCATTTCAATTACATTTCAGGTTTTACCTCTTGAGATCTGGCAGTCACTTTCCTATTTATCCTTTGTGTTTTTGGCTGGCACAGTAGATACTTCAATTAAAACCGTCACTTACTTGCTGAGTTATGGCGAGGTTTAATCAAGTAACAAACTTTTTTTTTTTTAAAGATTTATTTATTTATGCATACAAGAGCTGGGGTACAGGCCAGAGTTCAGGGAGGTGAGGGGATTCACCAGACAGAGTGGGAAGCAGAACAGGCAGATCAACGGAAATACACTGCTGAGGAGAGCAGTGGGCACAGCAGGAGAGGTCTCCTGCACCATGTGGGTCCCCTCCCAGACCCTAGCTGGCAGCAGGGATTGAACTCATGCTGCAGTGGCTGCGGTTTGCTTCATAGTGCGTTGCTTAACCCACTGCGCCACCAGGGAGGCCCCTAATCAAGTAACAAACTTACCTAGCCTTTCTGTACCAATTTTCAATCTTAGCCATGAATTGGAAAGAAATCCACAACAAAAGACATCTGAGTTACTAAACAGAATGCTTAGCTGCTCAAAACACCCTGTCTTAAGATGGTTTAAGGGCTTGCCCACCCACCTGTGACTGCAGGTGTTTCTTTTTTACAAACTTGTTCTCTTTGCAAAACAGCATCGCAGTTCTCTTGCCCACCTGTGACTAAGCAGGTTCCTCTCTTTTTTTCACCTTTTCCTAATAAACCTGTGCTTTTAAAATGTAAAAAAAAAGGGGGTTCCTCCATGGTGGCACAGTGAGTGGGTTGAGCGCCACACTGTGAAGCATGCACAGCACAGCAGCGCAAGTTCAATCCCCGGCCAGGGAGGGGACCCACATGGAGCAGCAGACCTCTCTTGTCTCTGGCCTGTACCCCAGCTCTTGTATGCATAAATAAATAAATCTTTTTTAAAAGTTCTAAGACAAGAAGATAGAGCACAGTAAGCTATCCTATCTTGTTCCATAGCTCAGAGAAGCTAGCTCTTTTTATCTTCAGTGCTAATAATTGGGCAAATGCTGTTCACTGGAATTAGATGAAGAGATGAATGGCTCGACTTAGAGAAAGAGAATAAAGGAGAAAATGATGTCAACATTAATAAAGAAGTACTCAGATACTCTTTAGAATGTAAGACCAAAAGGCAGCTGTAGGGTCAGAGAACTGTCAGGTCTTTCCACCCTCCCACCACTGTGATGATGGACACCTGCGGTGCTGCGAGCATTCCAGGCTGGGCATGCGCAGGTGCGTGCACCTGAGTTGGACACGGGCTTAAGTGGGCGGCATCATGAGGACACCAGGACTGACAGGACCAACAGGACCAACCAACAGGACCAACAGCACTGACCAACATGAGCAGCAGTGAGAGTGAACGAGCAGCAGCAGCAGTAGAAAGCAGCCGAGAGGATGAAATGTGCTGGGGGCTGGGAGGCCTGCCAGCCTCCCGGCCCCCCAGAACTCCTGCCTGCCATGTACCTGATGCCACCTCTGACAATAAAAAGCATAAAAACCACCGAGGGCTCCAAGATTCTCCTTCCTTGACCCATCTGCCCAGAACCATCCCGAACCTGCCCAGTGTGCCGCCCTTCCTGACGCTACAGCAACACTCATGGTAGACTAAATGGCATGGCAGGTTGGTAAAGGTTGGACAGCAACATTACCAGCTCTGCACCGAGGTAGTAAACGCATTGTCGCATTGTAAGACGAAGGATGGTTTTTCTCCATTATGTGAACTATTTCTCATTTAAAACTGCTACTCTAATGTCAAATCCTCTGACATAAGTGAATTTTTTTTCATCTAGCCACAAAGTAACTCCTAACTTGCAAGCATTTGTGAAAGCTGGAGTTTAAGTATCTCAATGAGCAGGTCTTCCTGTTACATGAAGTGTAGGTTTTCTCATTCATTTCAAACTGGTTATTTTTATTTTGTTTATTTTACATTTTAAAAGGGCGGGTATAGGAGGAATATAGGGTAAACAAACAAGGGATCAAGAAAAAAACTACCCAACAAACTATAACTTAGAGATAGTCTGCAGGGGAGGGGAGAGAGAAGGATCAAATGGATGGGAGGAGCACAAGGGGCCATGGCAACGGCTCATAGCTGGCTTGGTGGTGGGAACTTCATGACCTACACCTGAGAGGAGGAATCAACCATGGTACAAAAGTGAACAATGGGGGGGGGGGAGGGTATGTGTGTGTGTGTGTGTGTGTGTATTTTTTAAGTAAAAAGGCAGCTTTTTTAGGAAAAGGAGAAAGAAAAAAACCCTGCACAGTTGCAGGCAGAGTTGCCAAAACTGGTTATTTTTTAAAAATCTACAACTAACTTTAAGTGCTTAGGAAAATCATTTGCAAACATTTTATTTAAGGAAGATACACTACTCATTTTCTAAATGCCTTTTAACAGTAGTTTGAAGGTATTTTATATTCATTCATAGTAAAACATATTTCTGATATCTGTCTTAAAACCATATATAGTGTATCCTATGATGTTCTCTGTAATAGATTTTAATAAAGTTAGACTAACTTATGTATTTAAACAATTTAAATGCACACCAGTTCTTAGTTTTCTCTGAAAAATGACTGACACATATCACTTGCCCTCATGCTACCGTCCAAATTAAGAAAACTGGATAACCCTCACCCCCGACACCCCAATTTCAAGGTGGCAGATAAGAACTAACCTGACAATATGTCTTATGTCTTGTAAAAGAATTATAAATATTAGTCAGGTAACAATAATATAGTATACCATTATTGTACCAGATAGTGAAAGACACACCACACACACAGCTCTGTTTTCAAATACTACCCAGTCACCTTCAGTTTTTATTCCCTGTCAACTACCTTGTTTTTCTTGGGATGATAATCCAAACACCTAAAGTTGTACTTTCCACAGAGGGAGCTTCTGACAGAGTTCTGACTAGTAATACATGGAAGCCATGAGGTGGGACTTCTGGAAACACCATATACTACAGGCACAGGTTTGGACAGCTTTAGATTTAGATGGCTTTACATTTAGATTTAAAAGATGGCTTTTAGGGTTAGAAGGCCCATGCTTTTCTTCCTTCTGGAAATCAGTTGTGATGCCAAAAGGGAACTGGGGAAGAGACATCTTGAAATCATGAAGACAAGAGTAAGCCAGGACGTGACAGGATTGTGATGCTAATACACTACCCTTGAATTATCTATTTTCATACAATGACTAGGCATTTGTTCTCTGTCAGCAAGATTTCAATGTGCTGTTGAACCTTATTTAAGTGATTCAGAATGTGAGATCAGTGTGTGGTGAAACAAGTAACAGATTCTGAAGTACAGGTTGTAATCTCCAGGACTTCCTGGAGATTGTGCAGTGGCAGGAGTTAAGATTCCACCACTTTAATTCCCTCTAAATCTTCTTGAGCACTGGGGTAGCAAGACAAGTTTTCCTCGTGATGAGTATCTACAATCACTTTCCACGTTGCTAAGTCGTTTTGTTGCTCTCTGTTTCTGTGTCATAAAATGGAAAATGTGAGCATGACTAGGTCATGGTTCTGAGATGTTCTCATGTTGATTGAATTTATTAAATTGAGGGTTATAAATAAATCTCAGTTCTTTATCCTTAAAACCACCTTCCTACTTAGAGCTTTACAAGGTCTCCACTGCTCTCCATCTAAGCTACACTGATATATCCCCTACCTCTCTAAAACCTAGAGTTTGCGTTCAAGTTATTCATTTATAACACAGGTGTGTAACTATAATGACACCGGGTGAATTTCCAAAACTGGAAGCTAATCTCAGTCCTGAAGGAGAAAAAGTGAGAAAGATATGACAAGAAAATAGACACTGTACAAAAACGAATAATGATGTAAGATATATATAAAATAAAAAACAAAAAGATAGGACAAGCAGTTCTATTTCTTTGAATTACCACTGAAAGAACTATGAAGTTATAATTGGAAATTATCAGTTATTGGATAATAAACATTTTTTTTAAATCTGCAATATTTCCATACCTTGGTCTATCCTAGTAGATTAGCTAAATACAAGTGTTTTTTTTTTTTTTCCAGATGTTTAATACATGCCGCCACCTTGCTGCCCATTTCTGTGTTCTTCTCTCATTGCTAATAAAGTGCTGCTACACGTTCAAGGTCGCAGAGTGACTCTGAGTTGAGTCACATTTTCAGGAAAATCACTAAGAAATAGCTGAGCTCAGTGTTTTTTGGGGGAAAGTAACTGTTGATACATTGTGCTCTCCAAGGCTCTGTTAGTATATATATTTCTTATATATATCTTATATGTCTTATATATTTCTTATATATATATCTTATATATATATTTCTTATATATATCTTATATATATCTTAAGGGATGGGTGACAAGTGTCAATTTAAAGTTCTATTAAGAAAGAGGAAAAAAAAAAGAGGAAAAATATTGTTAGCTTAATAATGATGTTGATTTAAAATTGTCTCAGAGAAAGAGGTAAACGCACTCACTGCTGCATTGGCACATGTACTTCCACGAAGGCTACTCCATAACCAAACCACTTCTAGAGGACCAAATTTTCTTGTATTATATTTTACATTAAAGACAAAAGTCCTTGTAAACAGCAAAATGGATTTCTATTTCCAGAAATGGCAATCTTCTGTTTCCTTTTCTTCCATGAAAAAAAAAATCAAAATGCTGCAAGGAAGTGTTTTCAGAATCATGTTTTTCAAAGTAGAGCCATCTAACATGAATGGAAAATATGTCCAGAGGCAAACAAGCTAACACACAAGGACACAAACCAAAGGACATGGCCAAGTGAAAGCAGACTTGTGTGGGGAAGCTAGTATGTGAGCCCACTGCTGTCCCAGGGATTTTCTGAAGCTAGAGACAAACTGTGAGAACAGCTGCAGAGAGAGATGAGGTTCAGCATAAGTTAAGATTCTAGGTAATGCCATCCTTACAAATAGAACTTCAGTGTTCTCAAGCTCTGGAAATAAACCTGCTTTGCAAAGGGGCACAGAGAGCAGGAGCTGGCGGCAATGATCATGCCAGGCAAAGGGAAACACAATATGAGAACTTGAAGTCACTATATCATCCCCAGTGGCTGTTCAAACTGAATTCAAGCCTCATGTGCGAAATAAAAAATCTAATGAAATAATTTTTTAATTAAATGATTCCAGAATAGTAATATTCCCAGGTAACCAGAATTTTTTAAAATGTAAATTCTCTCTACAGGAAGGTATTTTCATCTTAGACCTCAAAAGATTGCACAGGGGAAATTCCAGGACCATCAGTTGCTCTATAAATTTAAGTGAGAGTGGATTTACTAGGAAGGCAATGAGGACCTCAAGTCCAAGTTTCCAGGGGTAAAAGGAAGTTCACAGCGATGTCAGCATAGAGTGCTGATTTCCCCATGAAGACAGAAAATATTAGAAGCTGAACAAAGTTTTAGGTATTTGCATATGATTGGGACCAAGGAAGAAGAGCACTAATAATTCCCCCCCACCACCCCCAGACACCAGGTTTTCGGTAGAGAACACAAAAAGCAATCTGTGTAAGCGAATGAGACCAACACTTAAAGATGGAATCAGAAAGATTAACCCCATATTATGTAAAACACTCCTGTCTTTGGCTCCATTTCTGACAAAAGAAAAAGAAAATCTTCCTTGGAAGACAATAATACCTTCTGAGGTCTCAAACTAAAGCTCTATTTTTTCAAACAAAATGGCCTAGCAGTGAAACAAAATAAGAAAGCACACAAAAAGAAACCCCCAAATCGATAACTATGAGTAAAACAGCTTATATTAACATCGATAAGATAGAAGACAGAAACAGCTGCAAAAAAGAATAAAGAACATTAGAAGTAAGTGTGTGAATAAATTTAAATATCAACCAATACACATTAGCTACTAGCCAGCAGACCTTCTAACAAAGTATCTAAGTCTTCACATGGACTGTAGGGGAGGATTATGGGTTGTGGAGGGTGTGCTGGGGTCACATACATCTGATGAAGTGTGGACCTTGGAGTCATATACAGTGTTACAAGTCAATGTTATTTCAATCTAAAAAGATAATTTAAAAAAGAAATATCTTGTAGAGTTCTGTGGGTTTTAGTAGAAAAGAAAATCCAAGTTAGTAATTAAAATTAATGTGATTTCTTAGATGACAGCATTTCTTATGCAAAGTTTATGAAGCAACTATGTCAGAATTCTTGGAAATGGACTCCCTACACAGACACTGAATCAAAATATGTGAGGTTCCATCCTTGGAAACTGTGGTATTTTATGTACCAAATAATGGTACCACACACTTTTTTGTTTAAGATATACTGAATCGAGGGTGGGTGATTATCTTTCTAGGATAAGTTATTACCTGTCATAAATAATAAGGTTAGCATTGACTACACTTACATTAAACATGCACGTGTGCACACACACAACCTGTTTCATGCCCATGCACTTCCAGGTCAAGTAAGGTTGCCTTATTAACTACAGTTGTCAGTAAGGGAACACGTTCTATCACAGGTTAACAACTCTAATGTCCAGTAATTTTTCTTCTGATTTATGTAAACTATCTCTTAGTACAAATTAAACATTTTCCCCCTTTTGTTTATCACTTAACTGGAAATGGAAAAGTTCTTATGATCCTTTTTAATAGAGTTCAAATTTTTGAAGTTCAGTATGACTGATACAGCTCTTAATGTTTACCTCTTAAAAGATACTAAAAAGAGAACTGGGAGAAGAGAGAAGATAAAATCACAAAGGTTTTAGATTCTTTGGTAGAAATGGGTGAGCTACATAAACAATGAGACTCTGACCACTTTAAAAAACACTTTTGAGTTCTGTACGAAGATCGTAATTCCATGTTCTTTGACGCTGCCTCCAGTCCAGTAGGGGTTAATCACCATCAGATTTGTCAATGTTCATGACCCCCTTTTGCTACATTTCACTTAACCAGAAGCAACCAGATAGTCTATGGTGGGCCTATCACCTTGAACAAACTCATTTTTGATATCATAATGGCAGCAAATTTATGTGTGCCTGGAAGTGTTTATAAATTCAGCAGCCATAGGCTGGTCAAACTCAACCATGTCAGAAATAACAAGCTTCAGATCTGAAGAGCGAAAGCATGCCTCACATTCTCTGTTTCCCAGCTCAATAGGCAAGAACTCTGGTGTGGCTGCACTCCCTCTAGGGACTCTCCATTCTCCCTCCACCAAATTTTGACATCGAAATGGCATAACATGGCAATTAATAATAGCCCTGTGTGGAAATAATGGCCTGAGTATAAACCCTAGGACATAGTTGATACCTTTGGGACCTTGGTCATATATCTCAATGACTCACTGTGTCCCATTTGTCTCATATGAAAAATGGGGATAATAATTGTAACTTTCACAAAGCATTGCCATCAATGCTTTGTTGTGGGACATCTATGCAATAGAATGCTAGTCATTTATTAAGAAAGATGAGATCTGGCCTTTTGTGACAACAGGTAGAACTTGAGGTGATTATGTTAAACAAGTAAAATAAGTCAGAAAGTGAAAAACAATTATCAGGTGGTATTATTCATATGTGGAATATAAATAACTAAAGCCAATGAGCTAACAAAACACAACAAAAAGAGCAGTTAGACTCTGAAAGTATGGTGGTTACCAAAGGGGAGGGAAGAGGGGTGATAGAAGAAAGCTGGGGGTTAGCTCAGTGTGTGGATGGCGCTAGGACATTGGTGATGGGGGAGAAGCATATACACACATCAAAGTATGACCAGTGCTCCCCAAATCTATAAAGCATTACAAATCAATGATAAACCAATAAAAAATATTTTAAAAACACTGTCAATAGAATTGAATAAATCAATATCTTTAAGTCTCTTCCATCTGATAACTAATAACTACTAGGCAAGTTATGCCTTGTTAAAAAACAAATATTAATATCTGTGGCTAAATGAAAATTGTCTTAAATTTTAAATGAAATTGTCCATGGTTAATCACTTTAGTGTCACTGATAATGAATTTTAGCCATTGTTCATTTTAACAGTGATAATTATTATTAAGTCCTTTACTTATCCTCATTTCCCACATTACACAGCTATCTCCTGAATTCATTTCCTTCCTTAATGGACTATATCCTCTTAGATTTCTAACAAAAAAATATTGGTGTGCAGTATGCTTAATAGCTCATTTAGCTCATCTAATTGCAACCCAAGATGGAATTTAAAATAATGCATCTGGAACAAACAGGACTTATTCTAGAAAACCAGGGAGGCTCCACATCAGAAAGATAAGCCAACACGATGAACCAGCGACAGTGTTCCCAGTGTCGCGAGACTGTCCATATGCTCAGGTATGAGGCTGTCAGCTTTGCCTTACTACACTCTCTCTGCGATCTCACCTGCATTGCAGATACCAGGAAACTCACTTTCCAGAACCTCTTTCCCTGCACAGTTTCAGGCTAGAGTTTGCCAGTCAGAAGACCTTGCACAATGTTTGGAGGGTGGACTAGAGGAGAGGTTTGTGATTCAGGGAGGTTGTGACAGACAGATACCCTAACTTCCAAGATTTCCTCACATTTCCTAATTGATTAAGACCTTGACCTTTCAGGGACTTGCCAGTCGCCTCAGTTTCCTGGCAAACTTGTGAGAATAGCTCATTTCTGAGCTTCAGAGAGACGTCATCAGTGACTCCTCCTTGAATTTCTACTGCGCTTCTCTCTGACCTTCACCCACCCAGCAACTCTGACATGCAAGATAAGCTCTATTTTCTTTAATTGCCCTTCATTATAATATTATTGAGAATAATTTTGTTTTATTGATCACACCAAGACTGATAAAAATAATTTAAAGTATAGAAAAGTAGGAATAAATAAGGCTGTTCTTCTGCTCAAAAGATCGAACAAAATCTATAAACAACTAGCAAATGGATACATTTAAACTCATTCATTTTAAGTTCAAAAATAAGGTAAGGATGTCCCTCATCACCACAATGGTTTAACAGAAGTGGAATTAGAAGGGAAGAGCTTAGGTAAGATTGACAGGTATGTCATGATGCAGACATCTACATTTTAAAAAGGTGACCAGCAAAATAATACAGAATGATAAATGTCTACTACATTTATGGATAAAAATGAATGGTGGGCCTCCCTAGTGGCACAGGAGGTGAAGCACTGCACTATGAAGAATCCACAGCCACTGCAGCACGGGTTTGACCCCCTGGGCCAGGGAGGGGACCCACATGGCACAGCAGACCTCTCCTGCCTCGCCCGCTGCTCCCCTCAGCAGTGTGTTTCAGTCAATCTGCCTGTTCTGCTCCCCAATCTGTTTCTGGTGGATCCTCTCACCATCACCCCCATACCTCTGGCCTGTACCCAGTTCCTGTAGACATAAATCCAAAAAAATAAATGAATGGTATTCTTTCATACCACCAACAGCCAAATAGAAAATGAAATTTAAAATAATATGCCACTTTAAATAGCAACAATTTATCCTCCAGAAATTACGACATGATGGAAAAAAGAGTATTATAGGAACAGAGCAGCACCCTGGAATAACAGTACCACACATCGGGAGTAGTTTCCTGGCTGTCCGCCACATGTTTCAGGAATTGTTATGGCAACAATAAGCTTCTAACAACAAACACCCCCAAACTCTCATTATCTTATAGCAGGAAATATCCAGATTATATGCGAGCTTGTATGGCCTGTAACTCCTCTGGGCGGTGCTAGGCTCACAGGCCTTGTTTCAAGGTTCAGACTGAAGGAGCAGCCCCGTGACGTGCTCTGCTCAGGGAGCACCCTCAAGGAAGCAGAGGGACAAACAAGAGCTCCTTGCAAGTGTCTGCTTGGACACCGCAGGCCTCACATCCTCAGAGATCCATTCATGAAGCACAGTGGACAGGAGAGCACAGGGGGCAGCAACCCACCTACAGCAAGACACGGCGAGTGTAAGAAGGACAATTCATTGTGAACCAAGGGAACAACTGACAGTGTACATGAGTTGACGGACACCTCACCTCATCTACAACACAGGAAGCATTCAACCAATTTCAGCACTTACTTCCATTTTTATTTTTTGAACTCTCACTATAACCCTAAGAAGAAATTTATCACTAGAAAATGACATTTTAGAGTAAGCAGCTAGCTTGCTTTTTTTTTTTTTTGTAATAGTAGCAATAGGATTTATTTTTTTAAAGATTTATTTATTTACACAAGAACTAGGGGTACAGGCCAGAGGTGCGGAGAGCGAGAGGATTCACCAGAGACAGAGTGGGGAGCAGAACAGGCGAATCTACTGAAATACACTGCTGAGGGGAGCACTGGGCGAGGCAGGAGAGGTCTGCTGTGCCATGTTGGTCACCTCCCTGGTTGGGGATAGAACTCATGCTGCAGTGGCTGCAGATAGTTACACCACGGGGGGAGGGGAGGAAGACCCAGCAATAGGATTTAAATCCAGGTATCCTGACTCTACAGAAAAGGCATTTCCACAACCACACAACGGTGCTCCAATAGATACTAGTCACAGAGCTGACAGTGTCCTGCGGGCCAGACTTCAATTGTGAGTCAGAAAATCTCAGTAACCTAACGAAGCTTCAGTTGGTAAATTTTGTGTAAATTATTGTTCATCCAAGTATATAATCCTTCAGGAATAATTTCCTCATTTCTTCCAAAATTCTACCAGATAATTTGACAAATAATAAAGCCTCCATATGTGATAAGCAAAAGTGAACAGTGCATTAACTGGTAATTTTGACTAAAACTTAGTTGACTTCTTCATAAGAAAATTTTTACTGATCTTTAAAGTCTACAATTATCTGCTTGTATCAATGAATTAACCTTTTCATCTAAAATATTTGTCAAGCTTGAGAGTGTGCTTGGAGAGAATTTGTTCGCTAGGACCTGTTCACAGCAGATCCTGATAACATCTAGATTGTGATTAAGCAAACAAATGATACAGATATACACAATCTCAACCCCAGGCCTATTTGCGTCAGTGACATACACTATTGCGAGGACTGTGATGACTTAGCGTTAAAAACAATGTTTGTGTTCCTCTACAATCTGTGTTGAAGCCCTTCCCCCCAAAGGGATGGTACTTGGAGATGGACCCTTTGGAGATAATTAGGGTTAGATGAGAGGCTGCTCTGATGATGAGATGAGTGTCCTTATCAGAAAAGACAGTAGAGACATCTCTTTCTTCTCACATGCATGCAAGAGAGATCACACAGTACACACAAAGATGGCGACCATCTGCAGCCAGGAAGATACGCTCTGCACGAGCCAGCCATGCTGATTTTGGATTTCCAAACACCAGAATATGAGAAAATAAATTTCTGTTGTTAGAGCCAACTATTTTATAATGTTTTGTTATGGAAGTCCAGCTGACAAAGACACTCACGGGGTGAATGAGAAACACCTGGCATGGAGTAGTTTTGTTTCTTCTTAATGAAAACTATGGCCAAGGCAGAAAGAAAACTCAAGTAATGGGTAAAAGCCTCAGTTACCAAACGTGTTTACAAGCTGGCTCTGTGTTTTCTGCATATAAAAAATTAAAACATACTTTTTAGAATGCCTTTATGCATTTTTCTCAGTGATCCCAAAATTTAAGTCAGCAGAATCCTATTTAGTTTTTTTCCCCCATTTATCGTTTAACTGTATTCCAGCACTCTTATAAAGGATTTTCTATCCCACCCAGCACTTTTACAATGCCCTGTGTCATAAACAATTGCATGCAATCTTTATGCCTTATTTTCATTTCTTTTGCTTTACTAATAACTCCTTCCATTAGTTGATCTTTCCTTGTAAAGTTAACACATTTCTATGAGTCCCTTCAAATCCTTTGTTGAGGACTTAATATAAATAACAAAATTGTCTAGCATGTCTCTTAGAGAGTAAGATGAATGCAGCAGTTTTCATAGATCATTATTTAAGTGGCTTCCCACAGCTAGTTTGACTTGTCTTTTATCAAATGCAATTCCACAATTAAATTGAGCTCTAAAATCTTAAGAACTAAGAGCATGTCATGGCCTATATCAAATATTCTGAAAAGAACCTGCCTTCTTAGCGCAGTAGGCAGCGCGTCACTCTCATAATCAAATATTCTGAAAAGAAATGAAAGAGTAGATGTTAATTTTTCTCAGCAATATACCCAGTCAACAAATACTTGCTGAATACCTGACATCTTTAGGTATGAATTCTGTAAGTCATAATCAATAAAAAACTATAAAAATAAATTTTTTTCATAGATAGGAAAATAGTCAAGGCAGGTGTTTGAAGTCATATTTCACACTGTATTGTCTGACCGCAAGGAATTTGGGCAACAAAGATTAACACTTTCCCCAATTGAATTTTAATGGAATTCATAAAATTTCTGTAATATTTTGCTCTAAGTCAAGTAAAAGTCCTACTCTAAAAAAGTTTACCATGGCATTAAAATAATGTACAATTATTAGGCACAACTAAAATTTCAGAGTTCTAATTTAAATGAAATAGACTTTCAATTCAACAAACAAGTAGGCTGTAAAAAAAACAATCCTTCGACTCTTCAACTATAGCTTAAATCTCCTGTATAGTTTTCTTGTTTAACCACATATTTTGAGTGGCATTCCAACTGAGATTACTAGGTTGATATATATCAGGTTGGATATTCTAAATCTTTCAGTTCTTGGTTTCTGTTAACTTTCAGTTTTATGTCCTGTAGTGATCAAAAATCCTTCACTGAACACTTTCTTGTGGACCAACTTATTTTGGTCTTCAATATACTTATAAAAGTAGGGCTCATGTAGCATAGACAGAGGGTGTTTTAGTGACATTAAACAATTCTTCAAACAAGCATAAGAACTGTGCAGAAAAGATCATAAAAGTTTTTTCCATGGACAGACCCATTTTACATCTGTCAAGGAACTGATATAAATTAGGCAAAAACAAAGGAGAAAAGTGCTAATGAAATCTTTATTTCCATGCAATGCATCACTTTAGTTTGAATTTCCAGTAGAAGAGCAAGGCTAGGGCTGGCGACATATATCACTAGGCAAAGCACAGATTAGAAAAGATGTCAGTGTCGTCATCAAGTGACAAAATCAAGACACTGGTCCCTGGGGCTAAGCTGGATTAATTACCCATGAGCTCAATAACATATTCAATATTTCTAAAACATGAATTCGAATTGTGCCTTCCAGAAGACTGGTGTGTGGGTGGAATAACAGTTTGTGAATAACCTAGCATTTGTTGCAAAGCAATGTGGTCATTTAAAATGTCATTCCTTGATAACATCAGCAAAATCATTTAGGAAAACACAAGTTTAATGCAGACTACGTATGCAGTTTACACATGGATTTGAATTTGGTTGGTGCAATAGATTGAACGTCTGTGCCCCCGAAAATTCATACATTGAGTGTCTAATGTCCAATATGATGGGATTGGAGTGGGGTCTGTGTAAGATGTCCAGGTGGAGAGGATCACCCTCATGGGTGGGATTTTGTTCTCATGAAAGAAGCTTCAGGGAACTCTGTAGCCTCTTCCTCCAAGTGAGACTATAGCAGGAAATCTGTGACCTTAGTTGACATGCTCGCACCTTAATATTGGGTGCTCAACCTCTAGAACTATGAGCAAATAATTTGTGTTGTTTATAAGCCACCCACTCTGTAGCAGCCAGGATAGACTAACACAGCTGAATGACCAGTCTGAAAGTTAGCTTTTTCAGACATGATATTGTGAACATTAGATTTTGTTTTAATTGGTTGCTTTATAGTCATTGGTTCAAGAATGAGACGTCCGGTAAATGTCTACTTCGAGCACCACTTGTGAGAAAATGATAGAAGGTCTAAGTAATGATGATAACACTTGCAGAAAATACATGTCAAGTGCTCTTTCAAGTCCTCCCTCTAATATTAACTCAGACAACTCTAATAACAAACTAAAGAAGTGCTAGTATTATTTTCTCTTTGTAAAGAGTTCACATACCTTTCCAGTGTCATGCAGCTCCAGTGGTGAAGTTAAGCTTCAAATACATGCCTGACTCCACATTCTATGCCATTAGTGACTAAGGTATATTCTGCCTGAAAGAGATCACATAATTTAAACTAAACAGACAGACTTGACAACCTGTTAAGTAAGTTTGAATCTATTTAGTGTATGAGATTTGTACAATTTTTAAACCAAAACTAATGTACAAGTTAAATACAAACCAAAAAATGATTCAATACAAATTAACATCATTACAAAAATAATGACATTATTTTGCTAAATCTAGAAATTAAAGTAGGCTTTAACAGTATAATGATGTACCAAGTCAACGTTTATATTAAACCAGTCTCCAAACTGGCTTGTTATGGTACTAACAGTACCATGTAGTACTAACAGTAGAGAATGTGACTATTTGCATGAGTATGTTCTAAAAATTAGTACAGTTAGCTTCATATGTTTATTTCCTGGATCAATTACTGTTCTTTGCAAAGTATAAACAAAGCACCAAATTAAGAAATGCCACTTCAGTATTTTTAGCTTGCAAATGTTTATGTGCTTGGAATTACACATAATACACACAATTTCACTACACATAGAAATGAAAGGGACAACGGAAAAGAATCAAAATATAGTCATGTGAGGGACAGATGGCTAGCAGAATTAAGTTCTGGGAAAGGGGAAGGAATGGAATGGCAGAGAGCTGGGGGAACACAAAGTTTTCACTATGGTATAGAAAACGACGACTATGAAAATCAAGAGAAAAACAAGTCCTCATTGTCTAAAGACATATGTTATTGAAATGCTGTAGCTTTCCTTCTTTGACAAGGATAGGCCAGTGCAGATTTTGGTCTGTTTCATTTTAATTTGGCATGACTTTACTGCAGAGAATGTGTAGGATAAATCTTCTCACTACTGGTCTCTATCTGAACTCTCTGAAAATTTTATTTTTACAGAACATTGTGAAATCAGTTAGTGTTAACATGGAGAAACCACATTTACATAAGTAAAATGTATGGTAGTATTAAGCAATAAAATAGTCCTGATGATTCATGATGTGCTTGAAATATACTTCTAAAATTTTTATAGTTTAAAAATGTAAAATTCCTCACAGAACATTCTTGAGCCACTAGAATATTTTTCAAATCTTCCAAAGACAGTTTGAAAAATAAGTTATGATGAGACACATGTAAGACTAGTAAAATTGTTATGATAGAGGCAAAATTCAGCAATGTTGACTAACCAGAGAATGCTCACTTACTGGTAGAAAGATGAGTGAGGACAAATTGAAAAATTTGGCAGGGGGGAGAGGGAGAGAATCAAGACAAATAAACTACCTGGTTTTGCACATCAAAATGGTATTAAGGCTGAATATTTGTTTTGCATGTGATGATATATAAAGACCATGTATACAGATGTGTGCTGGAATTTCTCCTTTCCTCTATAGTACTCTGGAGAGATATATGCAATTATACATGCTCATCGCAATATTATTTACAAAAGCCAACGTTGGAAACAACTTAGTGTCTACAGGAGATGCTTAGACAAAGATGTGATCTGTGTACAAAACGGGATACCGCTCAACTATAACAAAAGATGAATTCTTGCTATTTGTGCTAACATGGATGGCACTTGAGGTGATTATGCTAAGTGAAATAAGACAGACAGCATAAGACAAAGACCACTCCTATGTGGTGTCATTCATATGTGGAATCTATTTAAAAAGCAAAAACAAGTCATTAGACTCTGACAACAAAATGGAGGATGTCAGTGTGGTAGGGGAAGAAGGAAGAGAGGACTGGAGAGGGGGTCAAGTGCATGGTGGTGTATGATAACTAGACCCTACTGGTGGTAGTGGGTGGTATATCCAGGCATGAAGCCATACTCCTGAAACAGTACGGTATACTTAGTAGTATCACCAATGGCACGTCAATTAAAAACGAAGAAAAGGAGCACATATACATGAAGTCAAAACAATACAGAGAAGATTAGCATGTGAATGCCAAGGATGACATGTGAATTCATGAAGCATTCCATGTTTTTAAAAAAGAAAGAAGGAAGGAACTCACCTCGCCCTTGACTTCAGTTCATGGTTGGGTACTTCCCAGCTGGACAATTGCAAGAGGTACAGGAATAAATGAGACAGTGGACAGTCACCTCTCCCTTTAGTTCTGTGTCTTCAGCCTTCCCAGCTCTGAGTGCTGGTCGAGCAATCACTGCTTGTATTTAACACGGCCAACTGAGAACGCGCTGTCAACATAAACCTGTGCCTCGTTACTCTGAAATCAGACTAAGAGGATTAAAGTGCTTTCAACATGGGAGGTTTAAACTAAAAATCATGTTCTGGCTATAAAGGACTGGATCTTTTATTGCCTTATGTCCCCTGAGAGAGGGTCGTCCATTTTACAAGGTCTACAAAGGCGCAGAGAAGGAGGCATGTGAGCTGGAAGGGCTGATACTCCTCTGTAGCTTCACTGATCTAATCAGTGAAGGAATCAGGACACTTGAATTACAACCCGGCAAACAAATGTGCTTAGTAAATGTATACAACATGACTTGTAGTCTTACATTCTGAAGGCGATACTTTAAGTTGACTTTTATTTTTATCACCAAGAACCCAGGGCTGGTGACTTGTCATCAGGCTGGCAGGGGTGTCACATGTCCTTCCAGGGAGATTTCTCATATCCTTGATGAAACATTGCATTTTCTAGAAATCATGGTAGCTCCTTGTCAAGTGTGAAGCAATGACTTGGCGAGGAACTCATGGGTTTATGAGTATGCATGCAAAATAGGGGGAGGATAGTGTGCCCTTTGAGAGTGGGAAATAAGCCAATGGGCATTGATGCAATGACTGTGTGAGAGCAATTAACCATTTGGGAAATGTGGACTGAGTTGACTTAACCAAGACCTATCATTAGGGCTAATGTGATACTCCATGGGGGTTTCATTAGCTCAAAAATGTATCTAATAAAGAGCAAGGTGGTCTAGGTTTACTTGCTGCTTCATCCCCATTTTAATGCATTTAAAAGGATTTGCAACCTTTGTACCTCTCAGTCCTGATATGTCCCTCAAATGGGAATTCATGCAGCTTAATCACTACTTACTCATTGAAAATACAATTCCGCAAAGTCCAAGGAGGAAGCAGCCTTAGTCATGAGGATTCGGATTACTGCTGCCTGAGGTAATTAGTGGCGGTTCAAGTTCTTTGCAACAGGTGGTCCTGTTATGTTCCCCTCTGAAAGAAAGGGGTTCTGCTCAAAGTGGCATGCTTGTGGGGAGCAGGCAGCTCTCTGAATGTCTTGGGATTTATTTCTTAGTCTTCAAAAATGTATTAAGTTTGCTATTTTCCAAGTAAAGTGACCTAGAGGATTTTATTGCTTTGGTCACTTTAAAATTTGAAATGTAATATACTGAGTCTATCGTTTAATGTTCCTGTTTTGAATACTTGAAAGGCAGATTGAAGGCTAAAAGTCTCATGTGCTGGCAATAAACCAGTACTATAAAATTACATTAAGAGGAAGCGCTGATGTTTTTATGGGAATATGTAAGTTCAAACATAAAATAAATCCTATTTCACATTGTTTTAAGCTCTATATTGGGATAATAAATAAAATCTACTAATACCGTTCTTGTCTCTATGATATTATAGTCAAAATAATTCATTACAGAAACAGACTTGCAGATGCAGAGATACATTCTAATACACAAAAAACTCAGAGCACCATTTAATTTCGCCAAGAAGACTTATGCTTCTTTTGAAAATAGTATGCTTTTGAAATATGTACCCACGAAACAAATCATTTGTGTTAATCAAGTATATTTTGTAAACTAGAGTTTTGAAAAAATAGATAACTCTATCTAGTTTCAAGGGGGGGGGGAACAAAATCAAGCAGCAAATGAGCAGGTTGGCAAAATCACAGTTCAGAGTAGCTAATGGCGTCTGCCTTGAATGTGTCTAGCTTACATATCAGTCATGTGACTTTGGAAAATTTCCATAAAATTTCTAAGTCTCAATGTTTTTATCTTTAAAACTAAGTAAAACATTTACTTGTGTGTGTTTATAAAGACTGTAGGTTGGAAATTTCCATGTAGCATTTTTTTTTCATAATTGCTACCTGTTAGATTTATTCAGTCAAAATTAATTTACCAAATATTTATTGAGGTCTATTATGTGCCAGTCATTATGACTAAGTATTTAGGGACAAACTGGTGAACAAAAGCTAACAGTCCTTATTTAAAAAAATAAACAGGGCCTCCCTGGTGGTGCAGGGGTTAAAGTCTTAGCACTATCAAGCTATTACCAGCTACTGCAGCGTGAGTTCAGTCCCTGGCTAGGGAGTAAATCCACATGGTGCAGAGGAACTCTCCTGTCTCACCTGCTGCTCCCCTCAGCAGTGTATTTCAGTAGATCTGCCTGTTATGCTCCCCACTCTGTCTCTGGTGAATCCTCTCACCCTCCTTTCCCCACACCTCTGGACAACACCCCAGTTCTTCTATGCATAAATATGTAAAATAATTTTTTAAATAACTAAGTAAATAAATAAACAACCAACATACCATGTTGTTAACATTCCTGGGTGACATATTCAATCAAATAATCCCACTAGCAAATTAAAATTGAAACTATAACAGGTACATGACACTGTGACAGCAATAAATGAAAATAATGAAGAGGTAAGATTTCTTTGAAAAAGTGAGTCAACTGAGATACGATGGGAAAGTAGGAATAAAATGAGAAGGGCTTTCCAGGAAGCCCTGCATGATGAGGGCACACTGTTCATCAGAAGAACTGAAAAAAGTCATGGAACATTAAAGGTGAGGGAGGAACAAGGAGTTGAGGTGAGGTTGTCTTAGAGGTGTTTGTATTCCCCCAAATCTTTGAGTTTCCAGTAGAGAGGTAATCTGAACAAAGATCATTTGAGTCCAGTCCAGCTGTTGTGAAAAGGATGGATCAATGAGAGCAAGAGTGAACATAGATGAGCAAATTAAGAAGTCAATTTAGTGGCTTATGGAAGAGGTATTGGTAATTTGAACTAGGATAGTAGTGGAAATGGAGAGAAGTGGGTGGATCGAGTTCAAATTACAGGACTCGGAGTTCAACTGAATATGAGCTTAATTGCTAATGAATTGTAATGTTATAAATAAATATTTCTCTGTGCACTCTCCTTTCCTGGAAGTCTACTTTATACCTTCTCCTTTATTTTCTTTTCACTCTCCACTGATAACCTTGTTCCTGGGGCACTGAGGAAGGGAAGGAAAGTTCTGGAATTGCACCTTCCTGCTCATCCACTAGCCCATGAACCAGAATCCTGTCTTCCTGCTCTGAGAGTGGCTGTGCCACCCCAGTGTCCTCTCAAGCTAGTGCTTCCAGATGTGTACATCCCCATAACCTCTAGACTCCCCTTTTCACCATCATCTCTTTATCTTTCCTGGATCATCCTCATTAATACGTAAAGACACTCCCTCCACCCTTCATCTTTAGAAATAAAAATTCTTGACCTAATGCTCCATATCTTTTTTGGCTTAATTTTAAGCAACATTCCTCAAAAGAGTTACTTGTACTTTTTCCTCCAACCCCCTTACTATTCTCTGTATGAACTTACCCTCAATCAGACCTACGTCATTTCCACCAAAGCTATATATTGCATACCCACAAGGCTTAGTCACGTGTAAGTACACATAGTGGGTCTAAGAAACACGACTCAGAAGAAATGAAGATTTAGTCACAGACACACCATGTAACTAATTGTCATCACACCCTAGCCTAACCTTTCCTACAAATGCACATATTGATCTCTGAGCTGAGGTGTGTTGAGAGAGTTGTGTTATGAAAAAGCACTAGCATGGAAGTTTATCGACTACTCTGTCCCTACGTTGCTGACTTCTTTCAAACCTCTCTATAATTCACAGCTATCTCAAAAAACCAAGCAATCTTGATTTTTCAATTATACAGTATTTTAGCTTTATATGTGAAATGGTGATACACATCCTTGTCTTTATAGGATGACTGCAAATATAAAAGTAAAAACAATGGCACTATTGCCCACCAGCAGAATTTAGGACAGATCCAGAGAAAAGGAAAGAAAGTTGCTTAGAACAACTGACTTCCTGTAGCTGTTTGTCTCAATTCAAGTGTGTCTCATACTGAAACAGATGAAGACAAAAAACAGTACAGTACATGAAGTGAAATGAACAAAGATTTATTATAACTTGATAGGTTTTGAGATCAGTCACAAATGTCACATAAATAAATGGGCTAAAAGAGTGTACTTTATTTGGGAAAATAATGAATTTAATAATATACACTGTACGACAGTTTACATTACTGCTAGTATAGACCTCCTCAGCATTTCCATTTAAATTCTATATTAAGCATTCAAATTCTTGTTTATCCATCTGGCATAAATCAAACGGATGAATTTGTTAAAGGATTTTTGGCTTGTGTTGCTCTTCAAGTAAATGATTCATAATAACTTACAACTTGCTTCTGCTGGAGTAAAAGCAGTATGATCATTTTTGTGTTGAATAAGAGTAAGAACCTCAGCATGAAGAAGCTGAAAAAATATTTTAATGTAACAACCCAGTTAGAGTTTTAAGTAGGTACCAAATTATGTGCTCGAAAATGTCCTATGGATCAAAGTTAACACATTTCATCTCCACTATGTACCACTAACACTCTTGATATCATCAGATTTACAGAAAGGTAATGAAAGCCTAGTACACAACGAAATAATATGACATTCTATGCTCAGAGCACATAGGTACTTAGGAAATACTAATACTTAAATCTTGAAAAAATTAAATCCTAAGCTTTTCATTGCTCACAGGCCAGAGTTCAATAATATTTATTTTTATTTTAAAATACTCCTGTCATGACCAGCACGTAGAAGTTATTCGTGGGGTGCACATTGAGAACTACCCTCTCCAACCCGGAAGTTAATAGTGTCTTGTGGCCGTTGAGGACCTGAAATATGGCGACTCCAGATGGTGATGTGTTGCAAGTGAAAGATTCACACCAGATTCTGAAGACATTATTTCAAAAGGAATGTGAACTATCTGTTAGCGACTCTTAATATCCATCCTAGAGTGTAGAGAACAGGGAAGAATGTCACTCCTGCCTTTAAAAAAATATAGCTGAAATAATTTCAAATCCAGCATTCTTCTATAATCTATTAGAGCATCCTTGTGTCTGAATCCGGTATCTATATCATTTGGAAAATGGTACTTCTTGAGAAAAGTCGATGCATGAGAGAAGTTAAGACTATAAAAACTGTTGTTCACTGAATGTGCAGAAAAGGATCTCCTTTGTAACCTGGCACTAGAGTTCTGCAGCTTAGGGCCAAGAAGAGGGGAATGCAGTATAACTGTCACACAAATCACTAGAGCATCCCCATGAGGGGGATCCTCTGAGGGGGTCAGCTCTAACCAGCTGACCCCAGGTTATTTGCAATGTTGAGAGGGGGGTGGCACTGCTGGTGTCAGAACATAGCTCCTGCAGTACAATGCACAATTGGCAATAATTTCTTGCCAGACAAAACGAACACTGGTCATCTTACTGAAGCACTTCTACAAGTACTGCAATGATATACTGAGACCTGGATGGTGTGTAATGAGCAGAGGGTTGTCCTATCACGTATCTTTCAAGGGCAACTATCCTGGCTTAGAAACTTCTCAGCACCAACATTTCAAGAAAGGAAATATGGAAGAGAAAGCAGCTCTTGTCGTGACACAGACGGTACTGATGAAGCTAAGAACCTTGGACCCGCCGATACAATAGCACAATATCAGCTTCTTGGGTCTTACGTAGAGTAGCCAACACCTGGACAGACTCCTTCAACTATAAGTATTACAAAAACAGTTAAGAAATAAGCCACATCTCATTTTTCATTTCCAGCACCTGAAGGGATACATCGGTCATGTTCAAATGTCTCTCCCCTCACCTATATTGCCTATGTATGACATTCTTTTGGAGGTAGGTCAATGTAGGATTCATTCATTTAGTATGATTCACTTAGTGTTTTATTAACTTATGTATCAAGGAAATGTATCTGGATACCAAACTGGGTGTGAAGAATTAACTAACCCATAGCTGTAGTTCCTACACAGGAATTGTTTATATTCAGGGCAAAAAAAAGTCAGATGTCAGGCAACTATGCGTACAAAAATTACAATACAGATATGTAAGAACAAAAAAAGCATTTTACAAAATTCCACAGGATCAACAATTCACTGACTACTTCTAAATGTGAGGAAGTCAGAAGCAAAGTTCTTCTGACAAAAGATTGATACTTAAACACCTTTCTGAAGAAAGAGCAAGGGTTTATTTGAATGACTGCAGAAGGTCACTTTAGTTGCCAGGAACTGAGGTGTTGGATCTGTTAGAAATCTTTGACTTTCAACAGAAAACTTGACTAAATGGAACTAAACAATAAGATAATTATTTTCCCATCACAAGAAGGTTAGAAGCAAGGTGGTCCCAGGGTTGGTTAATTAACTGCACAACCACCATCGGAATCCCTATATATTTCATATTTCCACTTTGCCTGTTCAGTAGGCTACCAATACTCTGAAGGCTATAAGAGAGTCACAGTACTCAGGACATCACACGTAGACACCTCGTGGCCACCAAAGACAGGTGACATTTTCTCCTCTGGGTCCCATTTTATTAATGAGGATCTGTTCCCCATGGCATTGGGTAGACTTGTCCTCAGTCCCATCTACCAGGACTAGGTAGCATGCCTATGCGTAAGCCAATTGCTGGCAAAGGAATTAAAATGCACAATTTATTTAGTCCAGCTCTTGGGTGAAATCTGGTCTATTGGCTGAGATAAATAAATAAATAAATGAAGATTTGCACTAGGAAAAACTAATTTTAAAACCCAAGTAAATCTAACGCTGTCCAAAAGTAACTTGCATTCTTAGTCACTTCAGAATATTTGCTTTCTTGCTTGCTTCCTAAGTGTATATGTAATAGTCTTGAATTTACCTCTTGGCCATAAGATCTAAAACATTTAGTATTTGACCCTTTACCCAGAAAGCTTGCTGATCAATCATAATTTACTTCTTTAAGTGGGAGAAACTCATTTTTTCTGACTACACATTTCAGAAGTTGAATACAAGAATAAAAGTGACATTCTGCTAGTCAGAGAAATGGACTAGAAAGCACAGTTGCTGGAACCTTAACCATGTATGCCCAAGCATGGACCAGGATGACATGTGTGAAAAAGCTAGAGAACTGTGAAGAAACAGATAAAAGGTGATATTTACACGGTTAATAATGACTAAATTATTAAGATCCACATAAGCCATATTAAATAATGTGCTTTTCCTGCCTAAGTTTTTGATGTCACATCCAAGAAAACAAGGCCTAGAGAAAAGTCATGAGTTTCCTCCCTGTTTTCTTCTAGTCTTTAATTCACATTGAGCCTATTTTTTGTATGTATGATATAATAAAAGAGTCTAATTTCATCCTTTTGAATATGATTAACATAAATGACTCCATTTTGGGTCTAGTCAGATTAATCTAACATGATATTGGCCAAGTATAGAACATATAGCGGAGTCGAGCAAGGCCAGAAGCCAAGGTCCCTAATCAAAGCGAAACTGGGGCAGAGGTGCTGGTAATGAAGATAGGTGGACTCTTGGAGGGTTGTTTTTTTTAATGTAGTGGATGGGAGAATTCAAGATCATGCTACGGCCTAGGCTCTGGGTTGAGTGTCGAGACTAATAAACACAATAGTACTAAATACAGCCAAGCAAAGACGTGAAGAAAGAGTTGAATTTGTTGAGTGCAAGAAGAAAAGCTCAATCAGGAGTTAGAAATTTCCTCATTATCTTGTACTCATCTGTATCTTTGATGCCGGCCATAGGCCATTGTATATAGCTGAGGTTGATTAGTCATTTAATGGTAAAGTTTAACAAGTACAGCTATTTGAAATTGAGTTACCACTAATTAGAGACTGATATGCATAGTTAACATTGACAGCATGGGTTTCTAGCGACTTCATTGGTATGTGTTCAAATTTCTTTACATGGTCTAAAATTATGGGTTCCTTTTGAGTAAATTACTTCTGGTGTGTGTTGATTGATAAAAGGCTTAATGACAAACTGCCATCCTGCATCTTTACTAAAATCAAAACAGAAATCACGCATTGAAATAGAACAATGCGTTTCTTTATTCGATCAATAGACAATATTTCGTGTGCATATGGAATAATAGACCAATTTCTTGAAATAACTTCAAGGTCCCAAGAGGCCTGCAGCCTACCAAGTGGTCATTGATTTTTTTTGTTTCATTAGCACATCATAGAAATAAAAATAGGAAAATCTTAGGAAGTCAGATAGAAGTATTACATTTAATAATTTATTCTATAAACTTTAAAATCCAGTTTAATTAAACATTTTTAAATAATGAAAATTTTGACATTTCACTGAGCAGAATGTTATTCCTTATAAAAACCTATATAATAAGAGATTTTTCTAATAATCTTCTTGGTTCACAGCTGGTCCTGTTAAATTGATTTTCCCTTTAACTCCATTTTGGCATTTTATGAATCTCTGGCTTTACTTGCTTTTCAATACCTTCCTTATATTGTGGGGGGCGGGAAATCTGATCTCAGCACTATGCTCAATTTGGTTACATGTATTTCCATATCATTTTAATTTTCTTTTATTACTACCTCTGAATATTGCATAAATTCTCAAATAATTTATTGAAATTTCACTTTCTCATTAGCAAACCCCTATTGATCTTGTGTATAGGTTCTGCCATTTAATACATAAACTATTCGTTCTTTAATTTCAAAATTAATTGAAGCTGCCTGCAAATGTTAGTTTTTAACAAATCAGAGTTAATTGGATCAATAGGAACCAGAACTGAAAATAGTAAAGATATTAAATTCAGTCCCTATAGCAATTAACCTCCTTCACAAGTATTTTAATGTTGAAATTAACTGTTCTATAGCCATATTCTGAATGAATTCCTTTCTAAAAACTCAACTCAATTTGATGATTTATATTTCTAATACTATATAGTTATTTCAGTAACTTTAATTTTTTGTTCACTTTTCACTGTTATTGAAGGACCATTATTTTACATCCTTGCCAGTGTTTTGACAGTATAGGATTCATCTGCTAACCAGGGGAACCACCACACCTTCCCTCCACCACACAGACCATTATGTTCTCCTCCATCCCCCTGTATCACCCCACTCTCTCTGCCAGCCACTCTGAAACCCTCAAATCAATGGTCGGTTTTCAGGGTTTGGTTTAAAAGTTTTCCTTTGTCTGAGCCTTTGTTTGGTTTTTCTATATTGCACATAGAAGTGACACCATCCCATATTTATCTTTCTCTTAAGAAGTAATTTTCAACCTCAATAGCTCTATCAGTCATTTCTTCCTATATCTCAGAAAGTTGTTACTATTTGTAATTGGTTTAGTCTTTATCTGTTATGTGTGATATTTTTTCAAATTTTTAAATGTAATTTATATATAACATTGTTTAAGGTATAAAATGTGTTGATTTGAAACACATATGTTGCAAAATGATTGCCATCATAGTACTAGCTATCACCTCCATCACATCACACGCTTATCATTTCTTTTTTGTGGTGAGAATATTTAAAATGTACTCTCTTAGCAACTTTCAAGTATATGATACAATATTGTTAATTATAATCACCATTCTGTACTGTAGATCCCAGGAACTTACTTATTTTATAACAGAAGGTTTGTACCCTTTAAACAATATCTCCACTATTTTCACCACCCACCCCCAACACCTGTAATCACCATTCTCTTTCTATGAATTTAGTATTTTTAGTTTCTCCATTTAAGAGATATCATACAGTTTTTGTCTTTCTCTGAATTACTTTATTTAACCTTGATGTTTCTTTCATGTTATCACATATACCAGGATTTCTTTCTTTTTCATGGATAAATAATATTCCATGCTGTAGCTGTATTCTATATCTACCATATAGATACCATATGGTATACCACATCTTCTTTATCCATACCTATGTGGATAGATACTAGTTGTCTTCCTATCCCAGCTATTGTGAATGATGCTGCAATGAACATAGGGGGGTGTACTTACCTTATCAAGATTCTGTTTTCATTTCTTTTATAAATATTTTCTAGTTTATTGGTGGTTTTGATTCTTCTGATGGTACTTTCTCTTGAAAAAATTAAATTTCTTGTTTTATTTCCATTGCTGAGTTTTATTTCTTGTATCAAAATTCTTTCTCACTTGCAAGATGTTTAAGCCAAGTACTGACATTTTCTGCTAGTACTTAGCAATATTACTCTTAATATCTAAACCATTAATTCTGTTAAAATATATTTTGAGATACTTTCTGGAGCATAGTTTTTCTGGAAAAAATAAAAAGTTAATGAAATAAAATATTGTTTAGGAAATAAGACACTGACACATTTTTCTTTCCCCAGGAGAGAATGTGACCATGCTGGCTTTGGTTCAACTTCCAAAAGAGCCTGATATTTATAAACATCTGCTCAAATATAATCACATGCTTTGCTAATAGAATTACCTCCAGAATAATGACAGCAACCTAGACTATAAAAGACAATGATATTTCAAAATTGAGCTTTCCAGTTCAATATACTGTCTGGTTTGGGCAGTATTATCATCAGTGTCTTGCTCCAGTTAGGACCCTGGGTGCTTAGAGAAGTCAGGCTGCAACTGTCCCCGTCCTGTGTGACCTCGTCATTGCCCCGTGGATTTTAACCTTTGGCTAAATGAATTTGGAATACAGAATCTATGTGTGTATGTTTTTTTCCCAAAAATCTGTAACTGACTGAAAATTCATATCACCCGTAAACTATTTGTTGTATAATTAATTCCCAACTGGTTTGAAATGGCCACGTTTATCAAATTTTGAAAGTAGTGAGCTCTTTCACTGAATCCTCAACAAGTTCTGTTGATAGCTGAGTGTACTGATTTGTTAATAGGCAATAATTTTAAGTGGTATACAGGTTCATAAAGTATTACTATCTGATGGGAAGAAAGGTTTTTGTCATTCTTTTTCATGAAACTCTAGGTGATTTTGCTCTATCTTTTAAGTTTGAAGTTGTTGTTAGTAAGGTCCTCCAATCTAATTAGAATTTAAGGAAAACTAACATCCTTATAGTTTTGAGTATTTTTATAATACTCAAAAAAGCAAAATATATGTTTTATTATATATATTAAACATGTATCCGTATATTTAAAATCATTCCTGTTCCTGCATATGTGTTATTTAACATGTCAATAGACCATTAATTATATTTTATTCTGTTATAATTTGGACATTTTCTTCTCATTTAGCTACTAGTTACAAATTAAGGTATGATATTTCACAAAGGTATTGATTTTGTATATTAAACCTGCACAGAAAGATTATTTCTTCTTTCCTTTTCATGTTAAATCTTTGGATTTCACGTATATACTTATATTGTCTACAAATAAAACTCTTTTTTCCTTTCTTTTTCATTTTGTCTACTTTTTTTGTTTCTTTTTCTTTTTGTCTACCATTCCTAGCTAACCACATAGCTAATACATGTAGCATAATATAAAAATTACTGGGCTTCTATGTCTTGTTTTTAACAATAACACATACAGTATTACAAGGTTAAGGCTGAGCAATAATTTTACTTGAGAGATATATATGTAAAATTTTATGTATTTATTCCAATTCTAAAATCCATTCAAATCCCACAGTACATTAAAATAATTATGCACCATGACCAAATGACTTCTTTCCAGACATGGTTCCAAATTGGAAAATTTTAATATTAACATTTTAAAACATGACTACCCAAGGAGAATAGCCACAATGATATCACAGCAGATGTTAGACAGGCACTGACAAAATCACACAAATATTCTTCATTTTTTAAAATGTCAAGTATTTGTAATCGATGTTGTGCTGGCTTTGAAAAAAGAAAAATGTGAAGGCACTTCTTTTATTCACTGCTCAAATTCAAAATGCCTCATTCAAATTCACTTGTGAAACCATCTGGGTCTATGCATGAATGGGAGGAATTGCCCATAATCTGGGTATTTATCTAAAGTGAAAAACAACAACAGCAATATATTAATTTAAAGAAACACATACACTCCCATATTCTTTTGCAATATTACGTTACAATAGCCAAGAACTAAAAACAATCTAATGTCCACTGACTTATGAATGCGTAAAGGTGTGGCATTTATGTCTACTACAGAATACTACTCAGCCATTATAAAAAGATGAAATCCTGCTATTTATAACAACATCAGTGGACCTAGAAAGTATTATGCTTAGTGAAATAAGTCAGATATATGATTTCCTTAATATGTGATATATAGAGAAAATAAGCAAATGGATAAATAAAACAAAAGTAAACTTTTAGACTGTAAGATCAACTAATGGTTTCCAGAAGGGAAGGGTGAAGGGAATGGGTAAATCAAGGAAAAGGGGAAAATCACAACTGAAGAAGAGAACTGGACTTTTAACATTGAACTTAATGAAGTATATGTACATGTTGCTTTTTAATGATACATGCCTGAAGTTTACACAATATTATAATGCAATGTTACTTTAACAAAAATAATAATATATTAAAAACCCTTGCCTGGGAAAAATCTTTTGTAATGCATATATCTAGGAGAATATATCTAGATTATGTTCAATATAGTTTTATGAATACCTACTACAATTCAATAAAAAACAAAAAGTACAACTAAATCCAATCTTATATAATGAGTAATAAATGTGAACAGGTACTTGTCCAAAGAAGATATATGAATGATGAATAAGCATGTCAAGAGGATATCAACATCACTAGTCATCAGAGAAATGGAAATCAAAAGTAAAAGTGGCTTTTTACTGCAATGAAAAAAGTAAAAACACAACACTAAATGTTGCCAAAGTGTGGACCCAGTGGATCTTCCAAATATTTCAAGAGGGAGCATGACCATTTGCGAAAGTCTTTGGGTCTTATAACTCAGCTGCTTTGTATCTTCACAAGCTATAGGAAAATGTATGTTCACAAAAAGACTTAGAAAGCAATGTTTATAGCAGATTCAGTCTTAACAGCCCAAAACTTGAAATAATCTAAATACCTGTCAAAAGGAGACTAGATAGTGCTGTGCTCATACAATGGAATACACCCAGCAATAAGATACAAACGAATTACAGGTGCACACCAATGCTTGGATGGCTCCATAAATCATTATATTATATAAAGGAAGATAGATACAAAACTAAAAATAGTGTATTGTTCCAAGTATATGCCGTTCAAGAATACAAGAAATTCATCTATGGTGTCAACAGTCAGAGCAGTTTTATTGGGGCGTAATGAAAATTGTTTATATCTCCTTTGTGGCAAGTCAGAACTCACAGACTTCTGTGCCCGAATCTGCATTTAGCTGTAAATTTTGCTTCCATTAAAATATAAAATGGTGGGGGTGGCGATCCTGAGTGCTGGACTGGTTGAGATGCCAGCAATGCTGCAGAAATTCCAGGAATCCCACGATGGATCGGTGCCCATCTGGTCTACGCAGTGAAGATGAGCAGGAGGCTGCTGGCCGTCCTCGGCCCCATTTCTTTAGATTGTTGTCTGCTCTTTCCTTCCATGTCTTCCTCTACCACAAAAATAAGAGCTGTAATGGAGTAATTCCTCACTTCATCCCAGCTAGGTGAAAAGCAATAAATTATCAGAGGAATTTACTATTTTAAGATTCAGTAAATGTATTGTATAATTATTTGGTGAATGAATGAAATCATAACTATAAAAAACAATAATTAAATCAGAATGTTTCCTTCTAGAGAGTTCTGAGCTTGCAGGTAATTTTCACTAAACAAGTTAGAGTTGGTGTCATGTTCTCACATGGTCCATAGATGGAGATGCTTATCTAAAATTGTCCACTTTGGTCCAGGACTCCTCACTGGGAATTGTGTATCCATGGAAAGGCCATAACTTTGACCTCCCTCCTTCTCATCTCACTGTTCTTGACTCTTGGTTTGATCCAGTCTTTCCCAGAGGCTGACACTTATTTCCAGTACCCCTTAGTGACACTGGTCTCTTGCACTTGGCTGTTGCTCTGGACTCCCCAGCTTCAGTTTTCAGTCTTACCTGATGCAGATTCATCCACTCATCTTCTGGGCATTTTGGAATGGATTACCCACTCGCTGGCACCCCAATGGTGCCACTGTTCTTCCAGTCTATCTCTAACAGAAGAAAACAGAATTGGAGGGGAGGATGATCGGAGAAAGAAACTGATGAGAAGGCTATAGATAGATTTAGAATAGCAAAATTGTTTGAAGAAATGACGTGCATTTGCTTCATGTGATAACTTCTCTGCAAGGTTAGCAAAACTGCTGCACAGCCATGCTATCTAAGAAAGTGCTGGCAAGCAAAGTGTATTCAATAAGAGTTGTTGACTAAATCAGCATCAAGGCTGGCAGTCATGGCAGAGTTGTTCAAGGTAATGCTCAGTTATGTTTACATTAAAGCACTACGTCACATTGACAGTTCCAAGATTCCATTTATATTCCATTTAGATTCTATTTATAGGCTCTAAAAATGACTGTTGGGGTCAGTTATTCTTTTAAAATATAGTCTAGCACTCGCAACCATAATCATCTGTTTTCTTTTGTCTTGGAATATAATGACAATTATAAACAATTCTCATGAGGGTCCTCGTAGGTAATGAATGTCTCCATCTAGTTATAGACTTTTAAGCTAAACACCAAAAGTAAATATAAAATCCTTATCATGGAGACAAACCAGATTTGTATAATTCTTGTGGAACATTTGAGGTCATCAGCTATTAAGTATACCGTATCTGTCCATTTGTGAGGTTTTCCCGACTTTAGCAAAAACCATTGAGGCAATTGTTTAAATGGGAGTGTGTTTAGTAAGTATTTTCCTTTCCAGTAAATTATTTTTCCTGGAACAAAAAGAAGAAATTCTTTAGTGTCAAACTTTTCATATCACTTCTTTGAACCTGAAATTACATTATCTCTTTTCCCTTAGATCCCGGTACAGGCTTCAGTATGTCACACAGTTTGTGTGATGGGCTCCAGATATTGTAGATCTATTTAGACAGTTGGTATTGGGTTCTAACTTCATAAACACAGCGCGCTCAGCAGTTCGCATCCCAGCTATGTCCCTCGAATCCATTTTTCTCTCCCTCTTCAACTGCATCCTCAAAACAAGATTCTGATTTTCTTCTCTCAGAGAACAGAAATGATTTCACGGTAGGTCAGCGTGTCCTTAGAGGCTGATCACAACCGACTCTGCCTTAAGAGATGACACTGATCATTTTTAAGTGTGTTGATGTTCAAAATGAGAAGCGCCCATCTGACATGAGTCATTTGCAATCATCAGCTGCAAGGAAAAGGGGTTATACTCAACCAGGAGTTGGATTTTTTTTTACCTGCATATATTTAAATGATTTTTATTCATATTCTATAGTACATTCCCCTTCTCTCCTCATCCCACCTCACCCACAGTCCCAGAATAGTTACTTCTGTCACGACAGCGATTGGGCCAGTATGTCATATGGGAACAGGCTGCTTGTCACAGTATGACACTGATGATAGTGCGCATCAGGGAGAGTCCTTTTCTTATCATGAAATACACTTACTTTTTTTATTTACAGGATATGGCACTTCCCTACATGAAGGGAAAAAAAATCTTGCCTGCCATTCTCCCCCACTTATCTCTCTTGCACACAGCCCTATTTATATGTTTATTTTAATGTGAAGCACGTGTCTGTGTCATGATCCCAACATGGTGTTTTGCAACTAATTAGTGTTTTGCAAGTTTTTTTTTTTATTTTCTTAGGTTTATTTTTATTATTACTGAGGTGACTTTAGGAATAGATTCTCACCTTCTCAGATGTACATTAAAATGCCCCTCCCCCCACCAAAGTACCCATACCCTCTACCATAGCCCAGGGGGCCCTCCCTCCTTTGTTCCTAACCCCCCTTCCCATCTTTCTTGCAATTCTTGCAGTTCTTGCCTCAGTTCTTGCAAGTAATTTTTATAGTGTTTCCAATGGGCCACCATTCATTCATAAAGGAAAGTAGACTCGGATTTTTCATTTTTACCTCCTTTCATTCAGTTGCACACTCAGGAATTATCAAGAAAGAGTTGGAGTTGCAGAGAGCAGGCGATTGTCCTATCCTGCTATCGTTGTTACAAAGTCTTCCAGACCCAGGAGAATATGCGAGTTTTGTGGATCTGACCAGTGTCCCAAAGAGGTAAAAAGGTAAATGATCTACAGACCTGTGTCTTCTATAAATCCTCATAAACCAATCCTTAGGAATCGTTTATTTAATAAAATTCCTGCCATCACTTATGTCATGAAATGTAAAGTTTGCATTCTCTACCATTTTTGTGTTGCTCTTTACATTCTCTTTTTTTTTTTTTAAGGAAAAGGAAAAGTAAACTCTGTTGCTGCCATTATATCAGTATTTTATCTTTCATCAACTTGAAAATCTTAAACACTATTTTCTCCTGAACTATCATTTCCTTTGCTCCACATAAGATGTTAATTCAGATTTACATCCTTCCGGTGGTTTTCAGAACATTGTTTACCTTTTGGCCTAAGTCCTTCTTCCTCCATTCCAATCCATCTACTTGGGGGGAGGAGGGGTGTAGGAGTGGGAGGTCTACTTAAACTTCATTCCTCAGTGCACCTCTACTAATTGGGCAGTTTTAAAGAGTATCTTTACTGTGTAAAGGAAATGAGTAAAGATACCATCAATTAGACCATCAATTAGCATCACCACAATTTGAAAGAGCCCAAGGAAGCCCTGCAAAGGAAAGGATGCGGTTGAAACTAGAAATTACACTATTTGGGAAAGTCTCTAGATTGTTCTATCACCTGAAGGAAATTATGCACCAAATCTCCCTTCTCTGCTCTCCCCTGAATCTTAGGGACTAGAAAGCTAAAAATTATATTTTCTCTAAATTCTTATGTACAAGTCTTGGGTTATACGCCACAAATGAAACAGGTGTAGAGATGATGAGTGCATGTAGACACCTCTTGCTAATTATGTGAATATCTTGAATGCCTCCCCCAAATCAAAACCAATCTAACACACATTTTTACTGGACCCCTATATAGTGAAAACCTTACTTTCCTACAACTTGCATGACAAAATGGGAAAAGTGTATGGTTTTCAGCCTCAGAGCTCTCTCTTCATATCCTGACTTTAATATTTACTTGGCTCCCAAACTCAGTTTTCTTGATGGATATTTACTGAGCACTCATTTGCCTGTGGTCCCACAAGGATAGGGATGTCCCCGCCCTCATATGCTTGATACCTAACGGCAAAGATTGGAAAAGAGGACTTGCAAAGGATAGAACACATACAAACAGTGAGACACGACTGGTCTTCCAAGCCATAAAACAATGTTCAAGCCATAGTAAGAATGATGAGGAAACTGGAAAGTGTTCACCGAAGACTGATTTGATAAAATGGGGGTTTTTGGAAATTCACACCGGCTAGTGGTGAGAAGTCTGATTGGATGAAAGGCAACGAGATATAGAGGCCAGTTAGGAAGCTGCCCAGTAAAACTCATCAGACACAACAGGGATATAGAGTGGTAGCTGCAGCCTGTGCTATGGTAAGAACCCCAAGAGAAAATGAATTGGTTCAAGAAACATCTAGGAATTACAATAATAATTCCTATTATAAAATGTAATAAAATGTGGGAATCAACTGGACATGTCATAGAGAGATGGAAGAGTCAAGGGTGACTCAAACGCGTACGATTTTTGAGAATTGGATGGACAGCAGGGTCGTGATGCGGACAGGGAATACAGGAATACAAAATGCAGTGGGGGAGGATTGGATCGCAATGGCAGGCTCTGTGTTAGACGTGCTGGGTTTGATTTGCTGGAAGGATACCCCTGTGAACTCTTGACTCTTGGCACAGACACAGGATTGAAATTCAGAAGAAAGGTCTGGTCTGAAAGTAGTCAGGGACTGTCAGCACATGGATTACAGTTGCAGACAGAGAGATGGTCATGCACAACTGCAACAAGAGCTAGACTGCAGCCACCTTTATTGCATTGCAGGCTTACTAGACTGCAGCCACCTTTATTGCATTGCAGGCTTACTAGACTGCAGCCACCTTTATTGCACTGCAGGCTTACTAGACTGCAGCCACCTTTATTGCACTGCAGGCTTACTAGACTGCAGCCACCTTTATTTTCCTTTCTTAAATTACATTACAGGCTTATGTTCTCACTTTGTGGGGTTTTTTAAATTATTTTTTAAAGGTCTATTTTATTTATGCACACAAGAACTGGGGTACAGGCCAGAGTTGTGGGGGGTGGTGAGAGGATTCTCTGGAGGGTGGGGAACAGAGCAGGCAGATGGACTGAAACACACTGCTGAGGGGAGCAGCGGGTGAGGCAGGAGAGGTCTGCTGCGCCATGTGGGTCAACCCCTGGCCAGCATGCTGCAGTGCTTCATAGTGTGTTACTTAACCCACTGCGCCACCAGGGAGGCCCCTACTTTCTCACTTTGGACAGCAATTCTTTTTTTTGTTTTGTTTTATTATTAATTACATTTGACATCATTTGTATTCCCCAGGGAGTACCCACCACCATTCCGCCCGCACCATCACCTCAGTCCCTTGTGCACTTTCTGCCCTCATCCCCATCTTTGCCTCCCCTCCTTCCCCTCCCTGCCATGGTCCCTTTGGTTTATCTTGGCTTTTTGGTCTTGTTGACTTTTTTGTTTGCTTTTGGTTATAATTGCCCATTTCCTTGAGCTTATTCTTTATTGTTGCTGTTGTTCTTTCATATTCCTCCTAATAGTGAAGCCATCCG
>JAGFMF010012111.1:679461-716763 GCA_019455555.1 Galemys pyrenaicus
AAGGAAGGAAGGAAGGAAGGAAGGAAGGAAGGAAGGAAGGAAGGAAGGAAGGAAGGAAGGAAGGAAGGAAGGAAGGAAGGAAGGAAGGAAGGAAGGGAGTATCCCGGGGTCTCCCTGGTGGCGCAGCGGGTTGGGCGCTGTGCTGTGAGGCATCCTCAGCTCAGTGGCGCGTGTTCGACCCCTGGCCAGGGAGGAGACCCACGTAGCGAGACAGACCTCTCCTGCCTCGCCCACTGCTCCCCTCAGCAGTGTGTTTCAGTCGATCTGCCTGTTCTGCTCCCCGCTCTGTCTCTGGTGGATCCTCTCACCTCCTGCGACTCTGGCCTGTGCCCCTGCTCTTGTATGCATAAATTAAAAAAAAAAAAAAAAAACCTACGCAGGAGCCAGGATGTGTGCTGGGGCAGGACAACAGACGCACCTCTACATAGGGCTCTTCTATTGTACAGGCCAGAGCCAATGCTAGGAAAATGGTCTTTCTAAAATTCCGACGTGATCATATCATTTCCCAATGCCCAGATTTCTTCAAACAATATAACAATTTGGCTTCTGTATAAAGTTCCCATTTTGAGTCTATAAAATGGCATCTACCTACACGGGCAGGTGAGTCACATTTGTTCCACCCACAGACAAACCCGGGGGAACAGCAACCCCCAGACCCCACTCCTCTCCCTCCCTTGTCCCTTTCTGGCCTGCAGCACAGGAAGCTGACTCTTGCAGCACCTGTGCAACCTCCCAGGTCACCGATTCTGGCTGGGTCTGACCACGGAGGCTCAGGCAGGTAATCAGAGGGCAGAGGAAGGGAGAAGCCACTTCTCCTCCAGCCTCCCACCTCCGGATGGAGCCTCAGCAGCCCCCTGTGACTGGGTCGCACAGGCCTGACATGCAGTGATTCTGTTTTGAATGGAGTGTTCAGGTCCCTGTGGGGAAAGGGGGGGCTTTGGTCAAATTGCCCCTCCCTGTGTCTCCCAAGTTGGAAGCGGTAATAACTCCCACTTCCTGAATCCCCAGTGGCCTCAACAGCCCCTGCTTGCTTCCATCACTTGTAACCAATTTTGTGCCTTTAATGTCTTCTCTTGGACTTGCTTGAATAGGTGGCTTTGCATGATCTGCTGATAACATATGCACAGCGCACTCGTCAGTTTGCTCTCCCACTGAAGGTTCCGCACACCAGCTTGAGAGCTCTGACAGCTAGAGGAAACTCCCCCCTCCATAGTAGGAGAACCGGTGCTATTCCAGACGTGCCTCTGTCCCCTCTGTTCATCACTCCCGCATCTCCCTACATGTCTGATGCTCTGCTCAGACCGAACTACTCCGTTAGCTGCAATCAGCCTTTCTCATGGCTCTCTGCTCTGAACTGGGGGGGCTCTCCGCTACCCCAGCAACCTGGAGCTCACCGTCAATGCTCCGACTGTTCTCCTGCAGACCCCCCACCAAGCCATCTCCCTGAGGACAGCGAACTTCCCATACCCGGCTTGGTCCTTAGCACACCATCAAGCACAATATTTCTTCTGCAAAACATATGAAACTAAAGGAAAACACAATTTGCTGAATAATGAAGGTCAGCAAAACCCAAATTAATATTTTTTCTCCTTCTGTTCGCATAGATAATTGCCTATCCAGGATTTCTTGCTCTGATATGATATCCTTATGCTTACATACTCATTAATCAGGTACCCTGATGTACCACAGAGTTGTCCCAAGATTTCTTTAAAATCAATCCCTGTTTAGGACAGTAAAGTTGTCAGCATCCACCATAAGGAAACCTCTTTCAAGGGCTTCTCTCTCTGTCTCTTTCCCCCTTTCACACACACACACACACACACACACACACACACATGCTCATAGGGTACTTCAGACAGGAAGATTTCCATAGACTGTATATTTGCCTCACTGATATATTCTAATTCTCTCTGCATAAAGTTCATATAGAACATTCCAAGAAGCCCAGGCCCTCCCCTGCATTTGCCTCCATTCTGCAGTAATTAGAGAAAATGGGAAGTGACCACTTCAGTCTTGGAGTATATATTTGGTAGGTTCAACCATCTCCCTTAGACTAAGAAAGACGCTGATATGACCATTTCTTAGTCAATTCTGACCAGTCATTAACAGAATGAATAAGACTCTAAGAGGTCTGAGTTTGAGGTTTGCAGCAAACTAAATTGAAAGTATGTCTGAGACAGAAGCATATTTGGAATCTATTCAATTTATTAACTTGGTTTGCTTTCTCTTTTCAGTCCCATGTCCCTTATTGCAAAGCCCCTTTTCTGTGCAGGGTCTTATCTGCAGGAGCAGTCATTGATCTGTCGGCTGTTACTAGTGGACAAACAGCTCTTCCCAAGTACAGGGCTGGTCTCCAGGCAGGACAGAACATTGCCCAGAGAATGCAACACTTTACAACTGCACTTCTGGAAAAGTGGAAGAGAAAAGGAGTGTACTTGGAGGGAGTTGAGAGACTCAAAGCTCAAAAACACAAAAATTAAAAGATGATTTGACAAGGGAAAAGCTTTTTTCTTGAAATAAGCCCAAAGGAGGCATTCATATTGTGCAAGACACTTAAGGAGAACTGAACAAGTGATCTTTAGAGTCTGTTATAGAAATACTTCTTTGTAGAGTAGGAAAATGGCTTAAGGGCTTATTTTTTCAGAGTCAAAGTATTTCACATTATCTGAGTGGGAAACATAAGCACCAACTACATATTTAAATGTGTGGGGCCTTTTGGAAGAATGCTCTTATTGTCAAAGGTTAACATGTTATCGATTACAAAACCTTCCAGAAATTAAAAAAAAAATCACGCAAATCTCACCATTTCCCTTCACTCACTTGTTAATGGGGGAATTGGGGAGGGGAATGGGGTGTGAATATCCAAGTCTTGCTGCTTACAAGACTTATTTGCTCACCTCATAAGCAGAAAGGTGGAAAGATTCACCCAAGGGCTTGGGACTGTCCCTCTCCCTGGATTTAGCTCTGGCCTTTCTTTGAAAAAGCATCATCCATTTCATGTGTGTCCCTACTGCCAAAAGTTTTAAAACTTTTCATTCTGCCTCTTTCTTGTCCACCATATGCTCCTACCAGTGGGTGATTTCTGCTGGTGGAAAACCAGCGAGTACTTAGATGAACGTCTATTATTGAACTGATCTGATAATGCAATATGAGCTTCCGCTTTAGACAGGTGTTGGATTTTTTTAAAAAGAAGAGGCAGAACAATAATATAATAATATAGTAAAAATGTGCTGTTCTGAAAAGATCATGACGTCTTTCTGAGAGGGGTCAAGAAAATAGCGCAGATTCTCCTGCAAAAGTAAGAATTTCTTTCTTACCCCCGCGCCAAGCCCCACCTTTGATGTAAATGAGGGGGAATTAGGGCCCTCTTCACACACCCGGAGTGCTTCTTTGGGGGTTACTCCCCTTCCCAGAGGGTGAATCAGAGTTAAGATTTTCACTTACTGGCCCGGTCCTCACCTTTGTGCGGAGATGTGGAAGCAGCAAGTGTGCAGCCCTTGAGTCCGAGGAGTGGCTGGTCGTCTGGCCCCGGGAGGTCTCCTTGCCCGTCCAGTTAGGTCCGCTCAGCTAGACCAGGACAACCCACAGAGCGGGGAGAGCGGGCGAGCACCCCGCAGTTCAGTCCCAGCCGCTGGGAGGCAGGCGCTGCGAGGCTCGGCACCCACCTGCGCTGGAGCTAGCTGAGGGGCGGGGAGGGGAGCGGTGCGGGGTGGGGACGGTTTGGGAGGGGGCAGCACTGAACCGTGCAGGGGGCGGTGCGCACCGAACGAGCGGAGATGCCGGCCGGAGCCGGCGAGTCCACGAGGTTTCCGGGGGAGGGGGCGGGGCGGGGTGCACCAGAAGGCGAACCCCTCTCACCAAGAAGGAGAGGCAGAGGAAGGGGGGCTATGGCCCCCCAGCGGAGAAAGCTGGATGGGAAGTTTCCGTGGCTAAGGAGCAGGGGGCAATGAGCTCGGGCTCTTGGTGCGCGGGGCTTTGGAGCCCGAACGGCGGACCCCTACACAGCGCCTGGGGTCCCCACTAGCACCGCTACCCCAGCCCAGCCCCGGGAGCCCCTAAGTTGGGTACTCTGCACCAGTTCTACCTCTTGTCTCCCGCGAACCTGCCTCTGCCCTCCGCTCCTGAGTTGCACGAGAGGCGGCGCGGGTTCTCCGACCCGGGTTCTCCAAAGCCCGCGGCACGGGCGACGGGCGCGGCTCGGCGGAGGGGGGGTCCCGGGGTCCCGGACGCCGCGGGGAGCCGGGGCGGGCGCGGGCGCGGGCGGAGGCGACCTGCGAGCAGACGTCCGCGCCTCGGCGGGCGGAGAAATCCGTCCACTCCAGCCAGGAGTTGCTCCCTCTCCGCGCCGGGCGAGCAGAAGCGCGAGCTGGAGCCGCGCAGGTCCCGGCAAAGCGGCGGCTGCACCGGACAAAGCCCGGCACCCGCGGCGGGGCGAGCGCGGGGCGCGGGGCGGCTGCACCGGGCGGGAGCGCTGGCGCGAGCGGGTCGGCGGGCGCAGGTCGGCGTGGCCACCGCCAGCAGTTCGGCGAACAGGTTCCGCCGGCCGTTTGCAAGTTGGTGAGCGCAGACGCCGAAGAAAAGTGGGCGCAGCTTGTTGGGTGAGCGCTCCGGCGCGAGACAGAAGCTGCAGCCCGAGAACAGGCTCACAGACACCACCGCGCCCTCTCCCGCTCGCTGACTTCCTGACCCCGCGCTCTCGGGGGTGACCCAAGCCCCTCGCGCGTGCCGCTGGGCTGCCTCCCTGTCCGCTGGCGGCGAGGCCCTCCGCGGCCAGCAGGCCCGAGGTCGTTGGCCGGAGCCAAACGGGGCGGCGGAGCGGGTCAGCAGAGCCTAGGCACCTTCGTCCTCGCCAGGCCTAGCGTGCCTTAATAGCCAGCGTCCTAGATGTCTTAGCTAGCTAGGCGCTCTTCCTTCTGGAAGCTCAGAGCCAGCCTCTGCCCTGGCTCGTTTTCAGAAGCGGCTGCAGAGCTCACCGGCAAGCAGCGAGGCCAAGACCTGACACTGCCAGGGGAGTGTTTCCTCTGCTATCCTGGGGGCTTTGCCCACCACTTGGCTGCTGTGGCTCAGTCTCTTCACCTCTGGAAGGAGGATGGTCTGACAGATTCACTTGTAATTCTCTGAAATGTAAAACTGATTAAACTACTCAAAAAATACTCTGTCTAAAACACGACCGACAGACAACATCCCTTAAGGAGATCGGGTTTACAGTCCTGTGAGGGTCTGTCCACACCCTCACTGTCCAGCCTACGTAAGCCAGAATCTGCAATGCACCTTCAGTTCATGCAGCATGTATAAAACTAAGCATCTGGAACTTTCCTAGTACCAAGGAACAAAAGTGAGCAGAACTAGAATAACTCAGATTTCTACACAGTTCTCTGCAAATATATTGTGGATAGTTTTTACCTTGGGCAAACACTCCTGCTCACAGAAGCGTGTGCAACAGATGCGTGCTTCTTAGCGTGTGTGCACCAGGAAGAGTGAACTATGAATCAAGGAAAGTGCAAGAAGGGCTTGACTCACCCACCACGAAAACAAATAAGCAGGAACGCCGATGAGCTCTTCGCCTCAGAGTGATTGCTCTGGAGGACTCAGCTGATTTCGCAGACACTGATTGCATAAACCATTTCCCCCCCTTTGGAACTGCCTTTCACAACATCTTAGCAGCCATCATACAAACACTTGTCTCACTCGCTTATGGACATGTCTTAGAAGATTTGTATAATGCCACAGACATCTACTCAGGAAGCCTAATAAGATTAGATGACCTATTTGACTGGTGCCTCCAATAAAATACAGAATTGGACGTGAAACTGAGCCATTGAATTTAAATTTGTTTTGTTGTACGTCATATTGTCAAGACTAATTTTGACCGTTAACGTCTAAGTTTTTGTCCCATTAAGGTCTAATGGACACTTTTCAATGTGCATGTGCTGTGTACCGTTGTCGCAATGGCCTACTCTGTACATGTCTTCTGAAGACACAGAGAAAACTATGAAAGTGGTTGAGAAATACAGATTAGTGCAGATTGAGACAATGCAGGATTATTGCTGCCCGGTTTGTGTGGAACCACTTGGGTCCTCAGGCAGTCCCACAGGCCACCAGGAGAGGTGCCTGCTGCCCTTCCTGGCGAACAGATCCAGACGCCCCAGAAGCCACCCGGCTGGGGTCAGGGACATGGTGCACAGGCAGGCTGGTCTCTGAGGGGCGACTGGGGGGAGGAGGGGGTCGGAGCACCCAGCCCCTCAAAGTGCAAATGCACACACCTCTCTCCAAGGAGGAGATGGCTGCTCAGAATACACTGTACGGTCCTCCAGAATACTAGATCCAATGTTGTCAGATATATTTTAAAAGAAGCAAAATCTATATTCTTAAAAATCTTCCAAATTTTCAATGAAGGAATTGATTTTAAAGAAGTTAAAAGCCCATTCGGGCCAGATATATTAAGGCCAAAGTAAATAAGGAACAGGAGGGAGAGGCCAGAAGAAGAGGAGGGGAGAGTGAGAGGGGAGAGACAGAGGGATACGCACCTGTACCTGGGTCTTGAACTTCCAATATTGTAGATTCAGATATTAATGTGATGTTTGGCAATTATCTATGATAAGATTCTACTTCTATTCCCCCACCCCAAAACCACTCCATAGTTCACGCAAATATCAAAGCATACAGCCAAAGGCCAACAGCCAGTAGGTACTTTTTCTACTTCTGGTTGAATAGCTGGTTGAATAGGCTCTGAAATAAATAACTAAATTATTCTGTACTCTATGTACTTTAATGAAGACATTTCGGAGAAGTTCTTCACTGAAAGGAAAAGTTAGGTAATGTCAACATAGACCATCGATAATGAATGTTTTATAGATAAAATAAATCATGCTATAAATTTCCTTCAATGTAAATTCACCTTTAGAGTAAGGAAACTTCCCCCAAGATGTAAATGATTTCATTGTTCCTTTAATTATAACAGTAATTTATAACCCTTTTCATAGGGTGCATAAAAAAGAAATATGTACAATCTAAAACAATGCCAGCCCACAGAACTTTCTTTGCCAATGGAAATGTCCTCTATCTGTGCTGTCCAGTAAGGTGGCCACTAAGTAACAGTGACCACTGAGCGCTTTAAACAGGGCAAGTGCCACAGAGCAATAGCATTTTGAGTGTTCTCAAAGCACCAAAACGTCTAATAGGTTTGCATTCTTTGAGGAAAGTCTTCTGCAAGAAAGTTAGTGTTTTATTAGTCTGAATGGAGGAAGGATTTCCTGAGATGGTAAAATAAAAACTTCAGGCCACACTGACCTGGCTTCAATCACAGACAGAATAGGATAGTATGAGGCAGCTGGGACTGCCTTGTGCAGGCTGATTCTGCAAGGAATTATAATTCTTTAAATCAGGACAACAGCTGAAAAGAAGAAATCTGAGGAAGGGAAGAGGAGAGAGGAAATCTGTCAATGTAAGACAGGCCTTTGAAGCTAATAAAACAAACCCCACTAACAAGTCTCTAGTTAGGAACTATTGCTATTCAAACTAATTTAACAGTATTTAGGCAGTATTTGAAACAGATTGTGCCTTCATTTAAATGTTCAATAAGTTTAGTTATTTATCCTTAGGCTATTAAGTTCTTTTACACAAGCTTTTTTTAGAGTGTCAAGAACTTGTAGGGAAAACTATGGAACCGACAAATCCTCATGGCCTTTAGTTTCTAACACTGTTTCTCAGCTGGTTGTAGATCTATTTTAGATTTGATCTGTGACTACCTTTCCTTTCAGGCAGGAGAAGGAACAAAAGAAGATACTATCTGAACAGTTAAGACTGAATTTGCAGCAAGTAGACATAGCAGAAAAGATTCGGAGAACTCTTACAAATTCTTAGTCTCACTTTGGAAAAGCTCATTTAAAAAGAGCCAGTCTGATGACACCATTCTAATGAAAAGGTATTATCTAATTCATTCAAACTTGATCCATTTCTAACACATGGACCAGTAAAGGCATGGGCAAGAAATGGTCACCAAATAGTGAATTCCACAAAACAGCCTAGATTTTGTTAGAGTTTCTGTGTGCAGTTTGTGTTATGAAGAAAAACATTCAAGAAAAACAACCAGTCATTCAAAGTGAAATATACGCTAAATCCCAAATTGGTCATAAATACCACTGCTATGATTTTTATTTCTATGGATTTGCAGTTTTTATTTTTTGTTTTCAATTTATAATTGCAGATTCAAAGTAATTAAGCAGGATTGTAAGCAATATAGGCACCACTTTGCTGAGATTTTTCTCTCTCTGTTCATCCAAATGGATATTGAGTCTGCTAAGGCACCCAATCTGAAGGGATATTTAAATGCAAATGATTCACCCTTCAAATTTTAAAGCAGAACAAAGGAAGGGACATTTTTAAGTGGAATTTAGAATTTAATCAATGCAAATTTTGATTTGATTATCAGAAACATGCACAGAAGACCCATGGCTAAAGAGGAAACATGCACCCTTTTAGAAATTTCAATTTTATTTAATAAGTGTTTATCCTTGTCGCATATAGAGACCTAATTTGATATATGTTTTTTGAATCATGCACTGAAAACAAATTTAATTTTTCTCAAAAAAGGACAAGTAAAATCAAAACTCTCTCTCGTTCTAAATTGCTATTGGTGTCTCTTAAGAAAAGTCAAAGACATATATAATTTTCACATATCAATTTGGATTCGGTGAAATGATTTTGTCAGAGTAAACATTTTGAAACCTAAAATGCACAGCACAAGTAGAATTTAATTCCAAACTCAGTACATTTTTGTAAAGAAGAATTACATAAAATCTATAGAAACGTTTTATTATTCCCTGCTCTCATGAGCCAGTCTTTATCAAATCTCTAATTTGTTGTAGGCACTTTGATAGACAGTGTCCATAGAAATGTGAATTACACAGACCTGCCACCAATTGTCTCCAGTCTATTGAAGGCAGAAAGACTTCTAATTAAAGAGGTACCATAAGCAGATTGAGATCTCGGGCATACTCTGACATAATAAATTTGGAGCCATAAGAAAGAATGCTCAGTTTTTTAATGAGTGTTGTATGTGGGGAGAATCAGAACTGTCTTGTGGGGAAGTATCTCTACTCACTGCACACCTAAGTAGAAGCTCTTCTTGGTTTTCCTAAGCACTGGGTCCATTTGCTGTTGGAAATATGCTTCTCCACCGTGTTCACTGGGGTGTGTGATACAAGGCAATGTACAACCTGCTGGGGAAGAGCAATCGTTTGTATATGCCAAAGTAAAATGCTTAAAGTTAAAACATAAATCTCACATAAGATACACAGTGACTACATGTCATTGATTGATTTAACTGGTTAACAATAAGTCCAGCACAATGGCGAAACTGATTCAAAGTAGGATCCTTAAGGTGAACGCGAATATAGTCAGTGGAAGCAAGAATTCCAGATAGAACTGATGTTAGATTTAAATGTTGGATAGTCTGCTGTGTAATAAAACCATATTTTATGGACTTTCTTTTTTTGCTGGACAGAAATAATTTGCCTCTCTGCTGGGCAAAAGTCAAACTTAACAGTCTATAAGTTTTCATTAAACCTGATAGAGAATGCACTACAGTCAATAGAAAATAATGAGTCAAATTAAATAATTTACCTTCACCTGGCAAGTCAGCAGGTCTCTACAATCACAAGCACTGCTCCAAACCGATGCCGACAAGCCTGCGTATCTGCTTTTTCACTGCTGCCTGACACACCAGAATTTAATGTCATAAAGCCTTTATTTTATGCAGCTCATTGTGGGTCAGAAATTCAGGAAAGGCTCAGTGAGATGATTCATCTTGGGCCCCTGTGGCATCCACTGGAGACCACAACAACAAAACCACAACAAAGCAAAGCAAAAATAAATAGACAACTACAAATCAGAGACATTCTGCAGGGAGGAGGGAGGGATTGGGGTCAAGGCAGGGACGGGAAGAACACAAGGGACTATGGTGATGGTGCACAGGTGAATTGGTGGTGGAAATTATATGGGACCAGCAAACATTGTGATAAAAAATAAATACAATTTAAACTTTCAGGAATGGCTCAGTCAGATGATTCTCCTTGGGCCCATGTGGCACCAGCTGGAGAGGCTGCGGCTGTCAGATTCTTTTCTGAGGTAGTTCCTTCATCCTCATGTCTGCACGCTGGGCTGCTTGGGCCACAGCAGCTAAGTGATTCCTCCTATTTTCCCTGTATATGCATGGCAGTCTCAGCGTGGGTGGGCTCATTACCTGGCGTTTATCTTCTGCTGGAGAGAATCTACCGAAAGAGTGTTCTAAGAGAGCCAGCAGAAACTTCCAGGCTTCATGGGAACGAACTTTTTACGTAGCAGTACCAAAACAATTCTGCTGCTGCATTCTTTTGGCAAGCCAGTCGCTGAAGTCAGGAGAAAGTGCCCTCGGCTGGGAGTGCGGCAATGACATGGACATGCTTGGAGGAAGGCGCTGAGGGCCATCCAAGAGAAATGTCGTCACACGTCCCTTTCCCATAAGCCGTATTGGGATATGTTTCTGTTTGTTTAGTAAACTCATTCCAGAGGCACTTTTCCAGGCAAAAAACAGAGGCCTCAGAAATTCTACAATGATTTTTTTCTTCTTTGACTGAAGTGGATGAAATTATCAGAGACAGAGACTGCAAAATCTAAGTTCTTCTCTGCTAATGGAAGCCTTGGGGCAAGAATACACAATGAAAACAGAAGGGAGCTTCCAAAGTCTGTCCTGAGATGAACACAATCGTCAGTACAAATAAACAAATTAGTGAGAGGAAGAGCTTTTCAGAAGGAAATTTCCACCTCCAGTCTGTAGCTTTAAGTAGGTCTCCCCCCCCCCACTTACCCCCCAACACATTACGATTTACTTAAAGTGAATAGTACTTGTTCTTTTAAACTCTAGGTAATTAAGCAGGATAACATTAACTAATAGTCAATCCCAGTATTAATCAGCACATTCTCAGCACTGGTTCCAATGAATAGTGCAGTCCAGGCAGTGTAGACACCTTTGTTCTATACGTGGTCTCATTTATAACTACAAAAGTTGTCTCAGAGGACAGAAACATTGTCTTGAACCTGTGATTTGGAAACGTCCTTTAATCTCGCTTATCCTCAGTTACCTTGACTATAACATAGGAGGTGTGGTTTTAATACATATAGACTATTAGTCTTCAAACCTCCATAGCAGGAAGATTGATTTTGGCAATCGTCGAAATATTCCTTTTATCTCAGCATTGCTTATGATATCTCTTGTGAGGTTTTCTTTATTTTTTATCCAGATTCTGTTTTCTTCTGTTCCCCAGGTAGAGAACTGCATCTAAATTATTTCTACTGTATTTTGAATGAATAATAATATTTTAATATTAAAAATGTTATAGAAAATGGAAGAAAAGATGTATCTATTAAAATCATGAAAGGTGTCAGACACTGAAAGTCAGTTGAATTTCTAAGCTTTTCCCCAACTAAAAATAGTCATACTTATCAGTATGTGTCAAGGGATACTACCTAAAGATAGCACGTTTATTGTAACATTTCATAATTTAGTGCTTGATTTGATCTCCCTTAAAAAAAGGTTATTTAGGCAGCTCATACTATTTGGGTTTTCATTAGTTATGCACTGTAAAACACAAAGGACAAATGAAATATAAATCTAAACCCACAGTTCTCAAACTGTGCACCAAGGCACCCTGGCCAAGAAATTCACATGAACCCATATGGAATATTTTAAATTTTAGAGGAAAACAAAGTCACTGGAGACCAGTACTTGAAACTACACACACACACACACACACACAGCCTGAATTCAGCTTAGTTTTCCACACTGAATTACCTATATGCCTTTCAATGACATCAGGCCTTTGTGAAGCTGGATTTGTAGAGGCTGCTGTGATTACTGTGTGAAAAATCAATAGGGAACAGGAAATGAGAGTGGCAGTGTCCAAACTGATTTCAAGGTATGGAAAGTGTCGCAGTCCCACTTCAAGGATAAAACAGTTTCTTTTGTGTTTTTGTATCTTTCTGAGATGATGGACATTAACTAAACCTCCTGCAGTTATCATTTCACACTATCTAAGTCAGGTCATCGTGCTCTATGCCTTAAACTTAAACTTGCCCAATGCTGCATGCAATTACACTTCAGTGAGACTGAGAAAACAAAGAACTGAGCATTCTTTAATAAACTGTGTTCATTTAAGAATGGGATCACGCTATGTCCTTCAATTTCTGTTTGTTCTTTTTCAAATGGCTATTAAACTTATAGGACATAAATGCTTATGAAGGTGTTGGAACCTAAGTATTTGATAGGCAGGAATCATAGGTGTGCTGTGGCCTACAGGGCAGCACGAATTACTGTCTCAGGGAGGGCAACATGTCTCAGGGAGGGCAACATTTTGTTCAGGCAGGAAGAAGCACTTAATTTTGTTAGTTATGTAGGTTCTTTAAGATTGACTACCCCAGAGCCTCCCTGGTGGTGCAGTGGGTTAAACAACACACTATGAAGCAAACTGCAGCCACTGCAGCTCAAGTACGATCCCTGCTGCCTGCCAGGAGGGGACCCACATGGCGCAGAAGACCTCTCCTGCCTTGCCCGTTGCTCCCCTCGGCAGTGTGTTTCAGTCAGTTGGCCTGTTCTGCACCCTACTCTGTCTCTGGTGAATCCTCACACCTCCCTGGACTCTGGCCTGTACCCCAGCTCTTGTATGCATAAATAAATAAATTTAAAAAAAATATTTGACTACCCCAGAAAGATGTTTTTTCAGCCAAAGCTGCTATTTGAAATCTATTTACTCACTTACAGGAAGAGGGTTTACTAGACACCTGTATCTGTATGCAGACAAGCGCACATCCATCTTGCAGGGGTTTGTGAATGGTTCTGTTCCATCCTATGGTAGTTTGGAAACAGAGAGCTCCTCACAGGCAGGAGGGAGAGAAGGAAGGAAGGCGGGAGGGAGGAAAAAGAACACCAGTAAGAATGGCACATTTTAAAAAAACTAGCAACTGCAAATGTTGGAGAGGATGTGGTAAAAAAAAAAAATAATAATAATAAAAGGAACTTTCCTACACTGCTGGCAGAATGCAAACTGGTTCAGCCTCTATGGAAATCAGTTTGGAGTTTCCTTGGTCTACTAAAAATGGAGCTACCATATGACCCAGCAATCCCCCTTCTAGGGATTTAGCCAAAGGACACAAAACATTAATTCAAAAGAATACATACACCCCTATGTTTTTCACAGCACTATTTATAATAGGTAAGACTCAGAATCAACCCAAATGCACAAAGATAGACAACTGGATCAAGAAAATGTGGTATATATACACAATGGAATATTATTCAGCAATCAAAAAAGGTTAACTAATGCCATTTGCAGAAACATGGCGTGTTGAAGGGATTATGCTCAGTGAAACAGGTCAGAAAAAAAAAAAAAAGAAAAGTACCAGATGGTCTCACTTGTAGGAGGAATATAGGGGATTAAGGAGAAAAAAATAGCATCAGCAACAATAACAAAACAAAAATAAACAAACAACTACAAGTCAGAGAGATTCGGTAGGGAAGGGGAGGGATTGGGATCAAGGCAGGGATGAGAAGAGCACAAGGGACTATGGTGACGGTGCACATGTGAATTGGTGGTGGAAATTCTAGAAACCTAGAAAAGAAAGCAAATATTGTAATAAATAAATAAATAAAATATTAAAAAACAAAAAGGAAGATGTAGGCCCACAAAGGAAAGCAGAGAAGTTACACTCAGCATATACCATGGCAACAAGAACATAACATGATCACCCTCTTAACAAATTTCTAAGTGTACAATACATTAACGGTAACTATAGGCACAATATGCAAGTCTCTAGTGCATATTCATGGTGTTGGGATGAAACTTTAAAATTAGTAAATCATAATGAGTATTCAAACTCCCATATGTGACCTTTACCTTAGGTTTATCCAGTAATATGCAGTGTATACCTAATTTAATAACAATTCAAATATTGTATTTACTAAAATCACTTTAGGAAAACAACATGATAACATGGAAATACTTGTTTACTACAAAATGATACTCATTTTAATTGCCAGCTTTGAAGCTTTCTGTATAGTGAAGTATAATTACACATTTTTAAACATGACAGTGAAAAATGACTGGAAATAGCCTCAAAAATTATGTCATTTATGCCGTGTGTGATTTTGTGCCTTCATCTTTCTTCTTGAATTTCTTAAATGAATCTTATTATATTGAATAATGAAAGTAATATGTATCATAAACAATTTGCTTTAAGATGAAAGCTTACATCTCAATGCATTATCCAGATAATTCTTAATGGCTCCCAAGAGGAATAGGAATTTTATTGTCCCATCCATGCAAGTCTTTCCTCAGACTCTATCCAAATTAGCTTCTAAACTAAGGGTCCCATGAAAACCAAAGTTGGAGCTTTGTGAATACACAGATGAGAGACTCTGCTTCCAGGATGGGATGGATTCGAGCGCCCTTGTATGATTGCGAACCTTCCTAGATCATTCTCAACTCAGACTTCCCCTCAAGCATATGCTGTGGCCATATTGGAAAAACGTGGGGGTACCTTTCTCCCCTCATTCAAACTACAACTCAAAACTCAACTCCAAACATATTTCAAATCCTATAGTCAAAAAGACAGCTACCCTTTTCTGTGGGATCTATCTCTTTTCAGTCACTCCAGCTATTCCAACAGTCCCTGAATTCAGCCTAAAATCTCCTTTTCAATTAATTTGAGGCCACAGTGATGCCACTTCTGTTCAAGACCATTGTGTTAGCTTTGTCCAGTCTCTTTTTACTTTCCCCATCCACTACCCCTTAATTATTTAAAAGGTAAAGTATGTAATTTCTCTCTTAAGTGTCATCTCCTCCTCCTTCCACCACCCATTTAAAGAGAGAAAAGCCTCAGAGGTTATTCATATAAAATGTCGGTACCCATCCACCCCCAACACTCCCTAGAAAGAATTTAGCAGAAAAAGCAACCTGGAGGGGTCCCTCTCATGCTGTAGTGTCAAGCTCCAGCAGTTTTGGGGGGAGGGTATGCTTTTAGTGTTGTTTCTACTTTGGGATTTTAGCAGCAGCACGTCCTAAGCATCTGAAAACCATCATACTGCATGTGGGTGATATAGTTAGGAATTCTGCTAAATCCTTGGAAATAATTACTAAGACATTCTATTTAATTTTATCTAATACCTAGATCATACTTGAATAAAAGTTTAATTTTCTGGGACTTATCCTAAATGTTCTTTATTATCACTGAGTTAATTTCTCAACACTAATAAGTAAGTGCAAATATTTTTAAAATCTTATAATGTAGCACTTTCTCCTCCAGCATTTTTTGATTTTGTCTATTTTGTGGCAGTATTAAAAAACAGCAATAATAGAAATTAATAACTGCTATAGTAACCTTGCTCTGGGTTTGCTTACACATCGAAACAAGTACACTGGAGTCTCTTTCTGAGGTCTGGACTGGTGAACTTTTGTCTTCCTGTGGTCATTTACCACGGCTAAGGTTGGGGCACAGAAGCTATAGTTTTGTGTTTGCTGGTCTATATTTTATAAAAACCTTTATCTTTTGTATGAGTTTAAACTATTCCCTACTTCTGTTAGGAACTAATTAATTAGATTTTGAAGTTCCTGTAATTAAAGGAGCTCTGTTCTAATTAGTTTATAGAGATAATAAGACTAATTAATCTCATATACCCCCATGTTTTTAGAAAACAAAGAAGCTGAAGTATACTTTTAAGAAAAAATTCCTTTTCACCAAGAGCTAGGAAATATTATCTATAAGAATCCAATCAAGCTCAATCCTGAGATAAATCAGACTTGAAAAAATTGAATTTAAAAACACAGACTTTTCCCAGATGAGATTATCAGGTTCATATTTGTTTTGATATTTTTGACACTAGTTTATCTGAACTTCCTAGATTTCTTATATTGTTTTACTAACAAAATAGACTGATATAATGTTTATAATTATGAATAATTTAACATCTAATCTAATCTAATCATAAGTCAGAAAAATTGTTTTATATGGGCCAGCTTAAAACGTGATTTCGAAGATCCTTAGCAAACTTTAAAACTTTGGCCTAATACTAAACCTAGTTAACAAATAATCTTTGGGTCCCTGGGTAATACTTTAAGTAAAAAATATTACTGATACACAGGTTATGAGGCAGTTTATACGTGTCACTTTGATACTTCGTTTAGCATAATAAAAAGGGGGTATACTTTTGTGTCTTAGATGTATCTCTAAATTAATAAATAAGTCAATAAATGTATTCTGCTCTTCTTGGCACTTTTCAGAGATGTGAAGGTGACATGCATACCTCTAGTGGGTGAACTTTGCTATCTGCTGCACACTCTGTACATAATGAACAGCGATCAGTAGTTAGGCAAGTTATCTCTTAGATGCTACCACGTTAACTACTGTAGTTAACTTATTGAAATGCTATAGCTCTTACGGCTTATTGAACCTAGACAATTATGTGTGAAATATAGTAGATGTCCTCAATTTTACTAGGAGTTGCTCACCATTTTGGCAAATCTCATCACTTATAGACTGCCTATTTATTTAATTACCATTACCTAATTTAATCAGTTCAAATTTATAGTCTATCTATCATCTCTATCTCCAAATATTCTACTCTCTACCTGCCTATCTACATAGTATAATTTAAAATGTCAAATAGAAATAAAAAGTGTCAATATTCAGGTGGATGTTTAAAGTTGGGTTTTCTAATTTTGCATAGAAATGAACAATTATTAATGTCCCTACTTTAATACATGAACTATGAACATTTTACAAAGAAAAAATAGTCCAAAAATAAGTTATGTTTATTAAAACTCCAGGGAATAAAGGAAGACCTAAGAAATCCTATATTTGGTTAGAACATTAGAAATAAAGAATAAAATTTTCATTTTGAAAAAAAATTCATTTCTTACAAAATAGCAGAAAAATCACAAACTGTACAAACCACATAAATTGGTAAAAAATTAACCTGTCAGCGATATGAAAAGTACAATGTGAAAGGAAAATCAAATAAAATAATTCCATCTATTCTACTGAGCAATTTTATTGTTTCAAGATGAGGAAAATGTAGAAAATCATCTGTGTAATGAACTGCATTCAAGCAAATTCTCATAACAAGTGGGCATGACTACTCTTTTGTGTTAAAAGAAAAAAAACTGCCCTAACTGCCCATGTAAGGATTATAAGGAATAAAAAACCCATAGAGGAAATGTGATTTTCAAACTACTGCATGTGATTTTCAAACTATAGCATTTCCAATTCCATGTGAATAGCAAAATTTGGAATTACCCTTCTGCTATAAACAAATGAAAAAAATAAAGGAAACACATTTATAGATCAAAAAATATACAGTGTAGAATTGGTTCCTGATAGACAGCAAACTAGTGGGGTAAGAACTAGGAGCCCCCAGCTTTCTTTCCAGAAAAGATGTCAGGGCTGCAGCAGAGGGCGTGACACTTTAAACATGGCCCATCGTCCTCATGGAGTGGAACTGATTGACCAGAATTTGGGGGAAGGGAGTCAAGGTGTTAAGAATTAACAGGGGGCCTCCCGGGTGGCTCAGTGGGTTAAGCAATGCACTATGAAGCAAACTGCAGCCACTGCAGCACGAGTTCGATCCCTGCCGCTGGTCGGGAAGGGGACCCACATAGCTCAGCAGACCTCTCCTGCCTCGCCCACTGCTCCACTCAGCAGTGTGTTTCATTTCATCTGCCTGTTCTGCTCCCCACTCTGTCTCTGGTGAATCCTCTCACCCCCGCTACACACCTCTGGCCTGTACCCCAGTTCTTGTATGCATAAATGAGTAAATCTTTAAAAAGATGAATTAACAGGACAGAATGTCAGAAAGGAGAGAACTTTGGAGTCAAAGACTTACAAGATCTGCATAAGGATCCCCTGAGTTTCCCACCGACACCGACCTGCACGTGCAGAGGCTCACCCTCATGAGACTAGGGAAAAGCTGACTTTATGAAAATAGAGACCTTGCTCCATAGAATGGGTCAGTGTAGATTCAATTCCCAATTTGCATTTTTTTAATCCAGAGACTTTCTTTATGCTTATAAAATAAAAATTTTCTTCTGAGGTTAGTACTTAGTAAACTATATCTTGATCCTAAAACTAAAAACAGATTTAAAATTTTGTGATTTAAAAAATCACAGATTTACGAACCTACATGGAGGTTTTATATATATATATATATATGTATAGTCTATGATATTCCCAATATCGCTATCCAGATACAGCTGAGCTCTGCCATTGGCCAGCTAGGAAATCTATGTCTTCTCACTCATAAAATGGAAACCATTGCCTTTGGAAATAGGAATATTTGTGGGAAATAAATGAGAGAATAAGTTAAAAGTACCTGGCATAGAGGCTCCCTGGTGGCGCATTAGGTTAAGCAACACACTATGAAGCAAACCGCAGCCACTGCAGCACGAGTTTGATCCCTGCTGCCGACCAGGGAGGAGACCCACATGGCGCAGCAGACCTCTCCTGCCTCACCCGCTGCTGCCCTCAGCAGTGTGTTTCAGTCCATCTGCCTGTTCTGTTCCCCCTCTGTCTGGTGAATCCTCTCACCTCCCGCGACTCTAGACTGTACCCCAGCTCTAGTATGCATAAATAAATAAATCTTAAAAAAAAAATACCTGGCACATAGATTTTAGTTGGCTTGTATCTGGAGTTACTTAAGGCAAATTTGGTTCTTCGTTTCTTCAACACCAATGGCAGTGGAAGTCACTACTCCCTTGTTCTAAACCCAGAGTTTTCTTGAATGAGGTCGCTGTTGAACTCTTATGAGCATGCAAGGAAAACCCTTTGGTCTACTACTCAGACATTAAGTAAATGAACTGCTTAAAGACATCCTAAAATCACAGGTCGTGCTGACATTTGAACAAATGATTCACTTGGGCCTAATCCCCAAATGACTTGAATCATTTTAACCCTGTTTTGCGAAGCATGAACACATATATTAAGGCATATGAACCTGGGGGTAGAAAAGCGTCCCAGTTTACTAGAATTAATTCGAACCCGCGGAGAAATGAAACCTTTCCTTTAGAGAACATAAAACCAAATTAACCAAAAGTTAAAAGATAGTGCTTGAAAAGAAAAAAGCACATTCTATTACCCCTTAATGTTTGATAGGTTTCCATGATAATTTGTTTGTGTGGCTTGATCTGAATGAATCTAGTACCCAAATTCATAGTATTTTATGGCTTAACTATGACATTTAAAAGCACAGAAAAAAGATAAAAGGAGACAAACTAAGAGAATTTATGGTTTACTTAGATGGAGTGGTATGTCAAAAATGGTATGACAAAGATGGAGTGGTATAATAATATATAACATAAAGCCCTGCTTTTTAACCCCCATGATGTGTTAAAGTTCCCTAGAATGGTTAAATACATATATATATGGCTGAATTCCAAGTCTTGAATTTAATTAGTATCACATGTTACCAAAATATTTATTTTTTAAATGTTTTTTCCAGGTGATTCCAAGGCTCAGCAGAGTTGAAAAGCAATGAAGGTTTTACAGGGGCCAACTGGCAGCATCTAAATCCTAACTCTGTTTTTCACAATGGCTGTGTACACTTGAGCACATTGCTGAAGGGATCCAAGATTCAGTTGCTATGATACCTAATTTATTTCTCACTGCTTGGCATAATGCTGATTTTTTTTGCAATTCTATTTGTTTATGAAATATTTTCTAGAAAATATTTAAAGAAACAATGCTTTGCTGTGTCCTGTCCATACATATGTTCCCTGTGTTCTTAGAACGCCAGGACACGGGTCAGCAAGAGCCAGTGTTTGAGGCTGTGGCCATCACAATGTGTTATGGGTTATTTGGACAAATTACTACAAATGTTCCACTAATGACTGTTGTACCTCGGTAAGGAGAGTGTTTTGCAACAAGTGATATTTAGTCTACTAAGGTCTCACCACTGCCATTTATTTATATTTCATAGAACTCAAATGGCTAACAGGATCATCCATTGCTCGTGAGTGTGGTGGCCTCACAGAACCTGCACCTTACTTGAAAGCTAACCTACAGCTAATTAGTAACAAAATGCTTAGGATTATGTCATTTCTCTCTCTCTCCCTCTTTCTTTTAGAAATGTAATTTTAAAAGTTTTTCAAAATCCTGTGCTAAACAAAGTTAATGAAAATCTTAACTAAGTTCAACGTTGGGGCTCAAATGTATCTTTGATATATGGAACTATATATCAAAGTGTAGTGTACCACTACACTATATAATTATCTAACCAGATATAAATATGTGAATAAAATACTAAAAATATCTGTTTCTCATTACTATAGTGCAAGTAATCCAACAGAAGTTCATTTCAAGGTTAATGTTTGCTTTTAATGTTGAGTGGAAATTTACAACTTGCATGTGTAGATAAAATAAGGAATAAGTATGTTAATACTCCATTAAAATTTATCCTTTCTGGGCCTCCCTGGTGGCGCAGTGGGTTAAGCGACGCACTATGAGGCAAACCGCAGTCACTGCAGCACGAGTTCGATCCCTGCCGCCGGCTGGGGAGGGGACCCACATGGCGCAGCAGACCTCTCCTGCTGTGCCCGCTGCTCCCCTCAGCAGTGTACTTCTGTTGATCTGCCTGTTCTGCTCCCCGCTCTCTGTGGTGAATCCTCTCACCCCCCCCCCACACCTCTGGCCTGTACCCCAGTGCTTGTATGCATAAATGAATAAAACTTTAAAAAAAAAATTTATCCTTTCTTAAGTAGTTGAAAAGACTTTTTTCTTTTGTAATATACTTGATTGCAAAATGCTTTTAATTATGTAATGGTAATCCTGAACCCAAAAAGGGAAAATAGCCTCAGTTTCTAGATGCCTCTACTTGAATCACAACTCCAATTATATAGACAAATTATTTATCTTTCCTGTGACCAGTTCCCTCATCTGTAATATAGAGATGTTTATAGAACTTATGCCACAGAGCTATTGAGAGGAATAAATGTTGTGTAATAAGAGTTCAAAAATACAGCTATTATGTTTGCACTGTGATTGCAGAGTATTAAAATCTGAATTAACAATATTGAATCTTAGTTTTTCCCTTTTTTATAAGAAACACCAACTATATCCATTTTTTAAAATTATTTTTGTTGCTGAATATATGAAACATGGTTGGATCTTTTGTACAAATGGTATGCACTGTAAAGAGCACACCTCTCAAACCCTAAGCCATTTCCTAAAAAAAATCATTACTGGGCATCAGAGTCAATCAGTCTAAGTTACCTTTAAAACAAGAGATGTCCATCTGCTCAACTAAACTAAAAACATAAAAATAAACAATATTTTTGAAGAAATGGGAGTCATAATATGAAAAAAATACATGTTTGATGGATGAAATTGAAGTAGATAAAAGAAATAGATCAGGAGAAAGACAAACAAATGATTTCAATGATATGTGGAATATAAAGATATAAAGCAAAGGAACAAGCAAAGGGCCTTCCCTGGTGGCACAGAGGTTAAAGTCTCAATGCCATCTCCAGCCTCTGCAGCATGAGTTCGATTCCCCGCCAGGGAGGGGACACACATGGCCCAGCAGACCTCTCCTGCCTCACCTGCTGCTTTCCTCAGAGTGTATTTCAGGTAGATCCACCTGTTCTGCTCCCCATTGTCTCTGGTGAATCCTCCCACCCCCACCTCCCTGCACCTCCAGCTTACACCCCAGTTCTTGTATGCATACATAGAACTAAATCTTTTTTTTTTTAAAGGAACAGACAAAAACAAACCCTTGAAATCTGACTGCTGACTAAGACTACCAAAGGAAGATGAGGGGGGTTAGGAGCAAAGTGGGGAGGGAACCTAATAGGCTATGGGGAACATTATTGGTGCTTGGTTGTGACCCTGGTCTGATAATATATATTTGGAGAGCTACCTGAGCCCCTAAAACATATGAAGCACTGTAAACCATTGTTACCTCAATAAACATAAATAAATGAATGAATAAATAAATAAAATCTTCGCTAAATATTTACAGAGCTGGTACAGGGACTGGTGGGAATAAACACCACAGTGGTCAAGGGGACCAGATTAGTAGCAGTTCTGTATGCTGTGTTATGAGCTTTGATTTCCTTCCTGCAAGTATAGGAATATTACAGTAGGTTTCAAAGCAGGAAAATGACATGATTGGACTTGTGCTTGAAAAGCATCATTCTGGGTATAGAATTCTAGAATAAGAAATAGATTGAGGAACGGCGTCTCTTGGAGATGGGAGATGGTGGCAGTAGATCGGGAGGATAACACCAGTAATTGAAAAAGTGAAGATGGAGAGAATGACACGTCCGGGGGATGCTTTGAGGGAACTGGTAGGACCTGCTAAAGGAGTGTGTATGTGGGAGAATGTCAACGCTGACTGGTCTGATTCTGGATGGACGTTTCTTGGACAATATGAACAAAGTGTAGATTAGAGGATGTTCATTCTAATGCAGTCTTGGGTGTGCTTTATTAAAAATCAGCATGTGTGTAGACTACAGAAGTTCATCGCTAAAGGGCCAATACAATTCTTCACCTTCAAATTGTCCCCTGTAGCCCATTTTTTTTTCTTATAAACACTATATGGTCTAATAGTCTAAAAGTTTATTTTTGTTTTATTTAGTCCATTTGTTTTTGTGTTTTCTCTGTAAGCCATCTTTCTCTAATTTTAATATCAGGTTTGTCAACTTAGAAGTACTGTTCAAATATATATGTATATAATATATATATATATATATTGGCTGATGTGTGAGATTTAATTTTGATCTTCATTTGAGAGAAAGCCTGGTAATTTCTTTGCAATTAAGTTCATGTAGTCATCTAGTACTTTCTCGGTGCTTTGAACTGGGCTGCATGCTGGTGTATGTCAGAGCCCATGGGAAGAGAAGATTTTGGGGAATGATTGTCTACAAACCAATGATAACAATAGGGTTCTGCCTCTGATAACACAGTGGAGACTTTGGAGAAATGAGGCAGGTGAAACTGCCTTGGATAAAATGGATTTTATCCAAGTTATACAAGGCTGGGTCAAATTGTAGCACTTTTACATATTGACACAAATAGAACATTTTCATAAATTTATGCTTATGGTGCCACAAATTTTGCATTTATTGTGACATTTTGCAAGTAAGACTGTGTCTGTTGAATGACTTGGTGACTAAAGGAATCAAAATATAATATTCATATATTTTTACAGCATAGCTTTAGAAGCCATCGACTCCTTAATAATCTAATACCTTCAATTAAAGCATGAGAACCTAAAAAAAAAAACTCCCTGCTGTGACCAAGTTAAATAAATTAATGACATAATAAAAAGAATGCAATTTTTATCCATTGGCTAAATCATTGGAAATGAATTTTATCCTAAGAGTACAAATTGTAAAAATATTTTCTCTTGTCTCCTTTTTTAGTGCAAAAACTGACTACTCTCATGGAGTAAAAAGTACCTCATGTAAATTAAAACATCATGCAATTTAAAGAAAAAGTGAACTTTCAGTAAATTTCCCAAGGGTAATTTTAATGAAAAGGTTGGTAATTATAATCTGAATAGGACTTTTAACTGTAGAATGTTATATTTGAAATTAAAAATAACTGGTACAACGGAAAGATACCAAAACTTAGTGGCTTAATAAAATAAAAGCTTAATTTTGGTCCTTCAAAGTCCACCACTGGCTAAGTAACCCTTTTCAAAATAAATAATTTGCCACATGAAGTGTGTGTTTTCTGAGGTCTCCAAAGCAGTGGGAAGGTGAAGCAGCTCACTAGTTCTTAAATGCCTGGGCTCAGAAGACATTTGTGTCATTGCACTTCCATTTCATTATCCAGAACAAAACACGTGAAACCAGCATAATGGCCAGGGGATCTAAGAAATGAAGGGAATTCATTGACATACGGTCAATGCTAGCTAGTTGACACCAGAGATATTCAACAGAGTAAGTCTTCCAGGTACATGTGACTAAGTGTCTTCAAATTTCTATCTATATTTTAACTCTTCATCCTTGTTTACAGAAGCACATATAAAACACTTAAGGTTTTCTACTTCTGATTTCTTGGGCTGAAGCAGTCGTCATCACCACTTATCATCAGGAAAATGCACATCAAAACCACAGGTGTTATTACCTCATACCTGTGAGAATGACCCAAAACAAAAAAGACCAGAAACAATAAGTCCTGGTGAAGGTGTAGAAAAAAGGGAACTCTCTCAGATAGTTGGTAGCAATATAGACTGATCCAGCCCCTACGGAAAACTGTGGATGTTTTTCAAAATATTAAAAATTGATCAACCATATGACCCAGCAATTCTACTTTTAGGTATCTACTTGAAGAACACAAAAAAAAACACTAATTTGTAGAAAAATATGCACTCCTATGTCCATGGCAGCTCTGTTAACAATAGCCAAACTATAGTAACAACCTAAGTACCCAGATACAGATGAGGGGATATGGAAGATGTGGTCTACTATGCAGCTATGAAAAAGATAAACTGTCGCCATCTACAATGACATGGATGGAACTGGGGGAGATCATGCTAAATGAAGTAAATCAGAAGGAGAAAAATAAGCACCAGCGAAAGCCAAGCTAACAACAATCTATGGAAGTCTGACTATAGACCTGAGGTTACCACAAGGTGGGGAAAGGTGGGAGAGTGAGAACATGGGGAGGGAGCACAGGGGATTATGGGGCTAGACTATGGGTACTTTGGTAGTGGCCGAAGTACAGTAACAACAACTGAAAGGGGAGATCCTACACCTCTAAAACACAAGCAATAATGTAAACTAATGTTACTTCAATTAAAAAGAAAATGTGATGGAAAACCCACTATATTTCTGGATTGAAGAACCAGAAGACAGAGTTTGGGGAAAATAGATATTTTTGTTCCCAACACTTAGTTTCTCTATGTAAAGACAGATATATTGGAAAAAAAATGGATGGGAAAAGTCATGTCATGTGAACATGACTTAAGATGGTCAGTGTGTATATAGCAAAATCAGATAAAGTGAAAAATATAATGACAAAAATTGTTATCAAAGTAAAATAATTGACAATCTTTAAAAATATAAACCCTGCCTGAATGACATAATTACATTGCATCATTATTGTAACTTTTTTTCTTCTTTTTTATTTTATTTTGTAATGTTTCAGACAAGTCCATTTTCTTCTTTGTTTTCGGGGGAATCATTTTCATCATGAAAACAGGAAGGGATCTGAAATGGAAAGTCCTCATGTTCCACTCCACTTCGCAGATTTTCAAAATGAATTCTGGCTCTTGGATCCAGATTAATCATATCTTATCTAAAAAAAAGAATTCTGACTTGATGCAGGGGCCTTAACTAAATGAAATGATGTTTCAGTGATGCGTTAGAGATGCGAGAACGACCCAGTGAAAAGAGTTCAGTTGTTCCCAATTTTAATTGGGTTTTGTCAACTATGTATTTAGCATCAAATTCGGTGTAACAGGTATAACAGCAGTCACAGAATGAGAAAACATTCCCTCTTTATTTTGCCCTGATATCTACCTAAATCAGGGAGAACTTCATTTCCTTCCTTCTTCCTCTAAGACTCAAACCATGACTTCTGCTCCTTGTCTGTAGTCTCCATCATTCTCATCTGACCAGGACTTTGCTCTTCAATTGACAGGCCCTATCTCTCATCACACAAAGTTCTGATTTCTGGTTATCTGAGAATTTCTCTCCCATTTCCTTTTTTGGATTGGCAGCAGGTGCCTGGACAGTGGAAGACGGTGCCAAGATGGTGATGTCTTCCCTGCAAGGTCAGCTTTAAACTCTGTTGTGTGGCCATGTTTAACAATTCTTCAGAAAATGTGATTCAGCACAGATGAACTTAGCTTGTTAAATGGAAAAGCTATTTTTCCTCTAAAGGAAAAGTGCTACCTGAGGGCCTATTTAGCAAAGGTATCTATTCCAAAACATTATTAATGGCCAGGCATTCCCATTCATAGAGATAAGATTTCCACACCGGCCCCTGAAATCAATTCCCTTTGCATGGAGCGTGGTTGTTAGTCACTGGGGAGGAGGCAAGAGCTCTTTATCAGACAACATCCCCTATCTCATCCTTGCAGTTTTATTAAACTATTGATTTCATTCAGCACATTCAAAATTGAGTTTTTAAGGAGAAAAAGTAGTACAAAATGCGAGAGTAGGAAAACCATGTTTGACCAAAATAATGGCCCTACAAACACAAAACACAATAAATCCCCACAAGTGGAAATAAACTTTAAGAGAGTCAGGGATTGTATTCTCTTTAAATGCAGTTTAAAATTTGATAGAAAAGGGAAATTGCAATCAGAATTTCCAAAGACAGAAATATGAGATGGAATGAACTTTCTTTCACAACTGAACTTCTATATCACTCCAGTTTAAAATCCCTCCTTGGTAAATAGGCCCAAAGAAAAAAACAAAAACATGCTGCATTTAAAATATGCATGTTCTCTGTCCCCCACTCTGTCTCTGGTAAATACTCTCACCCCCTGCACCTCTGGCCTACACCCCAGTTCTTCTACACAAAAATAAAATCTTTTTAAAAATATCCTTCTACTGAACATTAATTTCAGAGCATGAATTAATTTGAATTGAGGAGTAACAGTGCAAACCACAGAAACACATATTTGACAAGGGCAATTAAGCAACAGAACTACTTCCCTGCCTCCTGAGGAAGGTAGACCCCAGGATGAACGGTTCTGGGTGGATGTGGCCACAGAGTTTGAGGCTATGTTTCTCATTCAGCAAAGGTGACAAAAACCACAGGCCACCTTCCATATGTTCTCGCTTTTACATATGCACGGATGGAAAGCAACTTGAGCACTGCCACATTTCCCTACCTGGTGACAATTTGGTCCAACATGGACTTTTTATCATGGCCCCTCTTTGCTTGCCCTGCTTCAAGGAGCCCCCGTCAGCCATTCCCAAACTCCTTGGTGTCAGGAGCAGTTTGTCGAGGCCTTTTCTGGTCTCGTTGCTATGGCAACAGTTGCACTGGATTCCCCCACCATCTGGAATTCAACCCCACAAAAGATGTTGTACCCCATGTCTCCTGCATTTCCTCTCACTCTGCTTCTTTTTCCATGAATACTTCTCCTTTTCCTACCAACAAGTGCAGCGTCACAGTGCAGCCCTGATTTGCTGAAGCGTTTCTGTTACAGAGATGTCTCCTAGTTCCAGCCCCACTTACCTGCAGCTGCCTGGACTAGCTGCTGGGAGCAACAGGGCAGAGCTGGGTGCACAGGTGAAGGGAGGTGCACTTTGTGGCAGGTAAAAAGAGAGCTCTTGCCTCTGCGGCCTGACTTGCCCCTGATCTACTGGGAAGGAGTCATACAAGGGGACTCATGGAGGAGAGACACATGCAGACCCTTGAGACACGCGGGTCTCCATGTGACATGAGAAATGTGGGGACGCCGCAAATGGCACCTGTTAACAAAGTATCTCCTTTTGCCTGAGTTTTCTGGGACCTGCTGTAGAACCCCTTTCCTCTGGCTCCCCTATAGAAGGTCCCTTAGACTTGTGACAAAGACTAAGGCCTTCGTGGCCCCACTTCAGTACAACCCTGTTTGATTGACTATTTGCCCAGAGAGGATGGATAAGTGTAGGTGATTTATTAGGGAAAATATCCCCCCTCCTCTTGTCTCTCATTACACCCTAATTCTATTAAAGTTCTTTCATGCTAATTGAGTCTGCTCTTTGTGTGCAAAGATGGTGGATCCCTTTGGAGCATGAAAGTTTGGGGTGTCACAGATCACCCCTTGGTCACATGCTAACATTTCCATGTATTCCCTCCTAAGTGGGACATGCTCCGTGGTGCTATTCTCACTATATATGCTCATTATTGTACTGGCAATTCTCATTTTTGTATTTGTATTTGCATTTGTTTGAAATCCTATTTTCCTCATTAGGAAGTCAGCATAGCATGTACCTGACATATGTTAGGTGTTAATAAGTTTTTCATGAATTAATGTGTGAGTTCAGTAAGTTAGAACTGGCAATAAGTTAAAGATGAAAGAAAATCATAATTTGCCAACTAAAAAGGCATGTTTAAAACCTAGCTTGAATTTCAAAATATATATTTATTAACGATCTCCTAAGTATGCTCAAAGATCTTAGTATTTTAATTAGAGAAGTGACATCATCGGTTTTATGCTTTTCAAAGTCAATTTCATTTCTCTTCCTAATTATCTTCCAGGCACTATACCAGGTGCTAGGGAATCAAGCTGTGACTAAACCCTGATCCATCACAGCAAAGAGATATCAGCACATGAAACAGACCTCTCAGCACATCACAGAAATGTGACAAGTTGAAACCCTATTTTCCTCATTAGGAAGTGAGTATGTCATGTGCCTGAGATATGTTAGCTGTCAATAAATTTTTCATGAATTAATGTATGAGCTCAATAAGTTAGAACATTAGACAAAGTGTGTATTATTTAGTCTCTCTTAGAAAGTCACTCCAAAATGTAATGGTTCAATCAATAACATTTATTATCATAATTCTGCAGATTGTTGACTTGGTTCCTGTGGTTTGTTTTCTGTCTGGTTAACCTCTCCATATGTCTCCCCTGTGTTCATTAGGAAGGCGGCCGGTCAACTATGACGCTGTGTTTCAACAGCGTCTTGCTCAGTTATCTCCTTCCTGACAGAGGTGACCGGGACAAGTTTCAGTCAGGTTGGCCATAAAGTCCTCACATCCAGGAAGCAGAGCTCCAAGCTGAGGAAAAGGACAAGGCCCAAAATATAAGATGCTTAAGCCTCTAATTCTGTCAAGTTTGCTAATGTCCCAGGCACCTAAGTCAGTCACGTGACAGGCCCAAGGCAGCGTGAGGATGCTTCCAAGAGGCGTGGACATGGATGGATGGTGGAAAGAAACTTTAGCAGGCATCTCTCAAACTGTTTTTCTCACCATGCTAAGTTTTTCCCTCTGGGCTTTTGGCTGCTCCCCTGAGGACTTTTTCCACAAAAGGAGGTACAAGTTTATAGGCGATTGACTTTCTCAGTCTTCTTCCAATAGAAATTGGAGAGTCCAGAGGCCTCTGATTCATTTAAAATGATGATTTGGGGGTGGGGGGGAGGTGTTAAGTTACTGCGTTTTCTGAAACAGCTCCCTTCAAAACTCTGTGATCTGTCTATCCCTCATGAAAAAAATTCAAACCCATTGTTTTTGAGACAGCCCTCCCTCCACTTTGAATAACTTGTTAAGCTGCTATGAGGTGGTGCTATTTAGAGTATTTAAGTCTTTCTGTATAACTAAGAGTCCACTAGATATCAGTTTACATTTCCCTTCAGTCCTAACAAAGGTTTTTCCAGTCTTGCCCTCATTTTGATCTTGATGCAGAAGCCATTATTTATTAGCAGAAGCATTCAGGATTTGATAACACCCTGAGGGTTAATTTACTTTGATACCCTTTTACTGGCTGAGAGATTACAAATGAGAAAAGTTAGTATCGCGCCTCCAGTTTCCTCTATATTCTATATAAATACTTCTTGCAAACTGATCAGTTCTTTCTTTAGCTCATCTCTCTCTGTTCCTAGTAACTTATCATAGACAACTAAAAGAAAACGATTATTTTCATTTGTCATCCTGAAAATTATTTTACCAAAGTTCACATTTTTTATCTTCCAAACTATTGCAGGCAATCATTTCATGAAATGTTTCATAATATTACATGCATCACCGTCTTCTCCAACCTCCACTAAGTTTGTTTGCCAATTTTCCCAAATTTTACAAAATGTCTATAGCTCTGCCCACTGGTTTTAAAGCAACTGTCACATGCTTTGTTTCATACTTTTTGTTATTTTGGAAGCGCTCCAAGTCCAGGTATCACTTTCTCCACCAGTGAGCTTTTGCTGAAAAACAAACAGGCTGACTATAACTTACTTGCACTGCAAACACAGAGATCAAAGCCACTGTTTCTTAAGCTTGCTGTTCTGCATGTTACTTGGGTGCTTCTTCCATCTTGCTGGCTCTCGGTGAAACTGAAAATCAGCTGATCTCTCCAGAGGTCTCTCAAGCTTGGCATTCAGCTGCCATGGGTGTGTTATCCGGGATGGCCTTTCGCATGGAGCACTCACCAGGGGCACTGTTCTTTATGCAAAGCAGCAACATGCCAAGAGCAGAAGGCACATGACTCACGTGCAGCCCTTCCAACACATGCTTCCACCAAGCATGCAAATGCTCCATGATCAGTAAGCCCCCTGGGTGAGCCCAAAGTTATGAGGGAAGTACTCCAAAAGAATATAGATACAGGCTAGGAAAATGTAACCGCTCTTGCAAAAATCTAAAATAAACTATGATGAGACTGTAAGTAGGAAGAAAGGATCACTTGACTCTTAACTAGTTATAACAAGAGGACCAAACCCAAGACTCATGACAGCGGAGCATAAATCCTAAGAGTGAAATAAACAGACATAACCTAACAGTCTGGGGCAGCACAAAACACTCACTGTAACTAGCCACAAGCCCTAATTCACAAGCACGATATACCAGGTAGTGACACATAGATCAGAAAGTGACTCATTCTTTATGTGTTGCTTTTGCAGGGTTGCAAAATACTTGAATATAATTAATTATCTTTGGTTTGGCTCAACCCCCATCTTTCAGACACAGTGCTTGACACTGGATGTGCAAAGATGAATAATCCATGGGCTTCAAATAGTTTATGTTCCAAGAGTGGGAGACATGTACCCACACCAATAATTATATCACAATAATAGTTTCTGGAATAAAGAATGAATTAAGTAATGCAAAAGAACTGAGGGGCAAATGATAAACTTTTCTCTAAATTGGGGAATTGGGGAGAGTCACACAGGAGATAATGTTCCTAATGAAATTTGAGCTCATTCTCAAACTGATGTGTGTTGTTTTACTATAGTCAGTGATAAAACTATTAAAATATGAAAATAAAGAAGATAGGAACAACTCTAAGGATTAACCACCCTAAGTTTGTTTTAACCTTCATTACTTTTATAAAAAATTTATTTATTTATATGTTTGGCATCAATTATAGTCCCCATGGATTTTCCACCACCATTTCACCAGTGCACCATCACCTCAGTCCCTTGTGCTCTTTCTGCCTTCATCCCAGTCCCTCTCTGCCCACAAAGTGCCTCTGATTTGTCTTTGTCTTTTTGTTCTTGTTGGATTGTGATTTTTTTCTATTGTTATTATTCTTTTCCTTGAGCCCTTTTTGGCTCCTTTATATTCCTCCTAAAAGTGAAACCATCTGATATTTTTCTCTTGCCTTTTGACTTATTTCACTAAGCATCATCCCTTCTAGCTCCATCTATGTTACTACAAATGACTCTAGTTTATCTTTGTTGATTGCTGAATAGTATTCCATTGTGTATATGGCCCAGTCGTCTTGATCCAGTCATCTATTTTTGGGCATTTGGGTTGTTTCCAGGTCTTACCAATTATAAATAGTGCTGCAGTAATCATAGGGATCCACATATTCTTTTGGACTGGTATTTTTGTGCCTTTGGGTAGATCCCTAGGATTGGAATTGTTGGTTCATATGGTAGTTCCCTTTATTACTTTTAAATGTTATATAATAAAATTTAACATTATCAATAAATTTCTTGAGAGAATATATTTTGAAATTTATCAAAATATATGTCAGTATCACTGACATCTGAGTATATCAATCTTTGGTTATCCTCCTTAAAAATTGTTATCTGAAAACCCAAGTATATTGCTATATATGAAAAAAATCCAAAGTTACTTTATAATTTGTGTGGCTTTGTCCAGCTATGTCCAAAGTTTTATTAATGATATTTTTTTCTAATTACAGGAAATTCTTTATAATAGCATGTTTAATATTTTCTTGTAATCACTGAGCTTTTGTCTGCTCAAGCATAACAAGGCTAGAAATACATTTGAACATTTCTTATCTGAGTTAAAGAACTTAGTGGGAAAAAAAGAAATACCTCTACATTCAGAGTAAGAACTTCCAGAAATTAGCAAGCAAGTTCAAAAAATACATACAAAACTTTGCTCTATGAGATTTGCATTTTGCATATTAAAATTCACAGAGGTCATAATCCTCATTGGAGATGGTATATTACTGAGTGTGCTATCAAATGTTGTAAATGTACACCTTAGTTGAGAAAGTCTAAGAACAGTGCATAACTGGCATAGTTAATAATGAGTTGGTTCTTCTTTTTCATTTTAGAAATGGAAAATACTGGAAATAGATCAGCTCTTCCTCTCAGAATCCCCATTATGAAGCATAATTCTTAATACACAGTCGTAAACATGGACAGCTAGCACAAAAGAACAAGTGAATGAATAATAACTGTATTTTGTGTAACCCTTGTAATAATGCAAATTCTGAGACTTTTTTTCAGTTGATAAGTATGATGGTGGCAAACGCCAAGAAGCACTGAAGGCGTGAGGGACAACAATAGGCCCTGATGTGCAATTCTTCATCAAAACATACAGAATTTGAATCAACTTTTCCACCTATATCATATACTGAATTATTTCATTTTAGTTTCCTTAAGGTTTATTTTTCTACAAATGTAACAATGAAAATGGTTCAAAATAATGATCATTTTTAGAATGCCACAGGATGAGTTAAATTGTTACTAAATTGAAAAGATGCCAAGTGAGAGAAAGATAGAAATGTATTTGATGTTTGCACAAGTAGAGGTTTTATAGTTGTCTGCACTTGACAAAATAAATATATGCCAAGATGCAGCAGAATTACTCATTCAATAAATATCTGTTGTGTAGGAGTAAAGAATACAAAAAGAAATAGCATGACCCCCAAGCCTTCTAGAAGTTCCAGTTCTAGTTGGCAAGTTAGACATGGGAGATAATTTCCAGCAAAAATGGCTCATGCTATAGTAAGAGTAATACCAGTACAAAGGAAAGAGAGAATACCTGATGACAGTAGAATAACCTAACAATACAATCAGAGGCCAACCGAGCCAATCAAACCACACTCTTTTGGCATCAGGCATTGTGAAAAATAAAAATCATTAAAAATAATTTTAGATGAGCCTAACTAATAATTTTAGATACAGCCAGGGTTAAGAAACCTCCCAGAAGAAGCAACTTGACATCAATCAGAGCTAGGAAGAGTTTAGACATTACTGGAAATGGTACCAGCTCATGCAAAACTCTGGAAACCTAAGAACATGGAACATGTGACTTATTTAAGGAACCTAAAGTAAAGATCTACTGCATCAGCCTAATGCGGAGAGTGCTAAGAAATAAGGTTAGTTTGATAGGAAGCAGCCAATCATAAAGGGCCTTGCATGACATGAATGGACTTCAGATTGTACTTGGTAGCTACTGAGGAATCCCTAAAAATATTGACCTAGGGAGCAGCAGAGAAACATCACATTAGAGCAATTCTTCTGGCAACACGATGGGGCGTGATTCCAGGAAGGCAAGAGAACTGCAGGTCACCCACAAATTGTCTGCCTTGTTACAATGCATGGTGAGATGGAAAAGGGTTACTCAGAGTCCATGAAAAGTCTAGAGGGGATATGCCAAGGAGACTCCCTTACAAAGGACATATCAAGGTGCAGCCCCACCCCAAGGACAGTTTTCAGTTTATTTAGAATCAAGCTGAAGAAGTCAAAGAAGCAAAAGACTGTGGGCAGTGTGTCAGTGAGTGTGGGAGCAGGGAGAGAGTCTGGGAAGGCCTCAGGATATAGCTGAGCTAAGCCTAGTACCTATGACTGTTTTCAGCAAGTCTAATTCCTCAGACCAGGATTTTTGCCCTTAGAGCTTCCTTATCTCACATCTTCCCTGTTCTTACTTTGGATGAAAGGTACAGAAAAGTCAAGGCAAGGCCATAGAATAATCCAAGCTCCCAGAATCTACTGTAGAAGGTCATGTTGGCGAATAAAGCCCTAAAGTAAACCAGTGGCAACAGCAATGGAGGTTGACTCCAGGGAAGCAGAGGACTGCAGGTCACCCACAGCGTTTCATGGGTTCCAGAAGTCAACTTTTTCATAAAAGAATCCCACCCGTGGGTCTCCCTGGTAGCACAGGGGTTAAAGACACAGTGCTATCATGCTATCACCAGCCACAGCAGCATGAGTTTGATCCCCAGCCAGGGAGTTAACCCACATGGCCCAGCAGACCTCTCCTGTCTCGCCCACTGGTCCCCTCAGTAGTTTGTTACAATAGATCTGCCTGTTCTGCTCCCCACTCTGTCTCTGGGGAATCCTCTCACCCCCACCAGCCCTATCGCTGATCTATACCACAGCTTCTATATGCATAAATAAGTAATTTTAAAAAATAGAGAGAGAGAGAGAAATTTGGAGTGAAGGAACTGATGCTTGGAGATTTTAGGTATCTCTCAATAATGTACATACAATAATAGTCAAATTTTTAATTTTTTAATATTGATTTATTTTTGCATATGAAAGCTGGGGTACAGGCCAGAGTTGTGAAAGGTGAGAGGATTCACCAGAGACAGAGTGGGAAGCAGAATAGGCAGACTGACTGAAACACACTGCTGAGGGGAGCAGTGGGTGAGGCATAAGAGGTCTGCTGTGCCATGTGGGTTCCCTTCCTGGCCAGGGATTGAACTCACACTGCTGTGCTGCGAATGCTTCACAGTATGGCGTTCAACACATTGCACCACCAGGGAGGCCCAAATAGTTAAATGTTGATACTATTAACAAAAAGTTCAATATAGCAACATCTCATAAAACAGTTAAATAAAGAATGAACTATAACTTTTTAACTGAAATGGACCTATGGGGAATCACTCATTGACCCAAGAGGTCTGGCATCTAATCATCCTTGTTCTAGAATTCCTCCAGTTATACTCTGAATACACGAGCCAATTTGTACACCCAGCAGGTCTCAGAACAAGCTGTATTAAGTTAAGAATCTTAGAAGTTATCTTTTCCAAGCTGCCTGTCTCTCTTGCTGTTTCCCAAACCATGTAATTCCTTATCCTTTGTGAGATGTGTTATATTGAGAGGATTTGCTTATCTTTGGAAATTCCGATAGGAGAATTATATTTCTTTATTTAAAAAAATATCAAAAAGCATATGGAACAAAAACCCACAAGAGACTCTAGTTAACTTTAGATTTCAATATTTGCATTGCATATTTTAAGTAAGAGCAGAAGACTCTTAAGTAATTCTAGACAGGATGAATAAAACCATTTCATAAATTTGTGTCTAATAGATCCAATGAGGAAATCAATGCACAGAGAGAACTGCCCATTACTGGTGGGTTGGAGAATATACTAAGATGAAAGATTCAGTTTAGCATTTTGTCAAGATCTATAACTTCTGTTTCTTTTTAATGTGTCTACATGATATAATGTATAGTTTGGTTTTATGGTCAAACATTTGTGATATTGTCATTTTCCAAGAAATATTATCTTCATCCATAGTACCTGTCTCAGTTTCCTCCAAAGCCTTGGCATTCATTGTCTTAGTATTGAGAATGCTAACAACACCTTTTGCTATGTTAGTAAAAGTAACTTTTGAAAAAAACCTGAAAATGGGTGCTACTTGCCAAGAAAGTGAACAAGAATGGAGTCTTCTGGTCCCACCTCCTGACCTCCGGGCAAGGCAGAGGGGCTGGAGGTTGTATCAATTATCAATGGCCTGTGATTCAATCAGTCATGGCGATGTAAGGAAGCCGCCACAAAACTCAAGAGGAAAGCCTCCAAAGGGCTTCCGGGCTGAGGACCCAGAATGGTTCCATGTGCTATCTTGCCAGACCCCAAGCTCCACGAGGACAGATGCCCCTCTGTTCCAGGACCACATCTATGGTTGTTTTCATCTGACTGATTCAGATCGCTTGTTATCCTTTGTGATAAACTGGCGATCTAATGATTAAGTATGAGTTCTATGAGTTCCATGAGTCACTCTGGAAAATTAATCAAGTCTGATGTATAGCCAGGGAACATCTGATGGATAGCAAGTGGCTCAGAACACAGATAACCTGGCCTTGGGGAAGTCACCCAAAATCTGAGGAGGGTTTTGTGAGACTCTGCAGTCTGTCTGATGGACAGAAGCACAGGTCACAGTCTGGGACTGGTGTCTGATGTGGAGGGTGGTCTTGGGAGACCCCTTCACTTAGCCTGTGAAACCTAACACAGTCTCTGGGTAGAGTGTCAGAATTGAGTTCTCAGACATTCAGTTTGTGCCTAAGTATTGCTTGTTGGTGTGGAAAAGCCAGAAACACAAAAATGACCTATTATTCTCATTTTTCTAAATGTTGAAAATATGGATTAATAAAATATATTTTCAGTTGTACCCCACGAATAAGTGGGAGAGTTGGAATACAATGGTTTTCCTAACTCTGTAGATAACTTTGCTTTTTCCATTGTACTTTCCGCCTTTCAAAGTTCTCAAGCCTTTATTTCCTTAGAAGAGCATGATACGCGCTATGCAGGGAGTACACTAGAACAAGAAGAATAGAGGGGATTCGTAAGTTGTCTGATTCATCTCTAAAAACAAAGCCCTCAGTGAAAGCAAAAAGAAATTCAAAATAAAAATTGAATCATTGTTTGCTATGTCCTGAAGATCTGACAGATATGATTGATCTGTTTCTACTCAATTGTTCTCAACTCTTGAAGGCATGTAACTCTGGGTGACTTTGACTTTCATCAGTTCAGGTCAACAGAGGGAGGAACTATTCATACTCCCTACATGCAGCAGAGTCTGACGCTAAAGGAAGGGATGTCACCCCATTTGTTGGACTCTCCCCATTTGTTGGGCTCATCAAGGATTCCTGAGGAAGGCACTGGGCTGTGTATTCTGTTGAGAAGAAGACAGATTGGACACACTAACCTGGGGTATCATAAATTTATTGTCCCTAACCATTCCAACGAAAACAGAATGTTTCACCCAATTGTTCAGGTCAAGCCAATTTCTGTGTGGAGACTGGGCTTCCTATAATCATTTATTTGGTCCACAAGAATGGTTTAAGACAATTGCATTTCAGTGTCTGGGTGACTTAAATAACAGAAATTTATTTCTTCACAGTCCTGGAGACTGAAAGGAATCAGCAGGATAAGTTTCTTCTGAGGGCTTTCTCCTTGACTTGTGGGTGACAGACTACGCCTATCTTCATAGGAGTACTCCTCAGTGTCTGTCTGTATAGCAATCTGTCCTTTCCGTATGAGGGCAGCTGTCCTTGTGTTAGCTACATCCTAGGACGCCATTTACACGTAGGTACTTTATTTATTTATGCATACAAGCACTGGGGTACAGGCCAAAGGTGTGGGGGGTGAGAGGATTCACCACAGAGAGCGGGGAGCAGAACAGGCAGATCAAC
>JAGFMF010012111.1:717387-727928 GCA_019455555.1 Galemys pyrenaicus
CCATTGCTAACCTCCCCACGGGTCTCTCACCCACATCTGTTCCAACCAGTCCAAGACCAAAAAGCAAGCACAGTTTCTTCACATATCCCTCTGCTCCACATGCCCCATCCAAATCTCCTTACTGTTTTTCATCTTCCCTTCTTCTCTTCTCTCTTCTCTGCAGAAATCTTCTTATCCTCAGCTCCACCCACTTAGGGCGGAACCAGGATTTTAAAAACTTCCCCTTTTCCTGGGACCACCCTGTTACAATCAATATAATCCAGCACTTTCTCCTCAGCCTGCTTCATCCACTATCTTATCAGATTTACTCTTATCTTTTTGCACTAAATTCTATACCTGGTCACCACCAATCAGTATTTGGACACCAGTTTGGTGTCCTACATTAACAAAATTCTGACACTATCTCCCTTAAGATCTCAGTTGTGACATGAAAATAAGTCTCTTACCTGTGTGTGTGTGTGTGTGTGTGGTTGGTCTTTGTCCCCAGTTCCGACACAGAACTCCTAAAAGCCTTAGAAATTCCTAGGAGAACAATAAAAGGTGTTTTGTTATGTGAATGTGAATGAGGTGACTTTTGGAAAGTCAGATCTTAGTTAAGGGCTCAATCCTATGAGACAACCCTCCCCCAACTTCAGCCACTATTCAGACTCCAGACTGCTACCTATGTTTTTGGTAGACTGACAATAGAGCAGACTTCCAAGTCCTTGAGTTTGATTAACTTGCTAGAGCAGCTCAGAGAACTCAGAGAAAATGTTACTTCCTGTGTTACCCGACCCCAATGAAAGAGAAGCAGTGGACAAGGTATGAGGATGGAGTGAGGATCTCCCAAGCCCTTTCCCAGAAGGCGGTTCCACTTCTTCTTGAACCACGACTATTCACTGCCCTGCAGGTCTCTGAACCTCTTCCTTTCAGATTTCCTGAAGGATTCATCACACAGGCATGGGTGATTAAATCACTGGCAACACTGATAGACTCAATCTCTAGCTACTCCCTCACCTCACCCTGAGGTGAACAGAAACTTCAAATATCTGGCTTGCTTCAGGGCAACCAGCCCCCTTCCTTACAAGTTCCAAGTCACCTCATTCACATTCACATTCACATAACAAAACACCTTTTATTGTTCTCCTAGGAATTTCCAAGGCTTTTAGGAGTTCTGTGTCAGAACTGGGGACAAAGATCAACCAAACACACACACACACACGCAGACATATTATTCTAAGTCACAATATCACACATACTTCCAGTGTCTCCCTGTCCTCAACTTGAGTCAGTGTAACCAGGTGTAACCCTAAAGAGTGGATCCGTTCGTTACAAGGCAACCCCAATGTGAAATGGGTTGGCCTGACTGTGGGTCCTCACCCACACCGGTGCTCTCTAAGAGGGATTTACAATGAAACTTATCTGCAGGCACATACAATAAGATTAATAAAGGGCTTATTTACAAAAAGGGGAAAATTAGAACAAGAATAACTCAGGAAGAAAGAGAGATACTACTAGTTATGCTGAGCTGAGAATCCCCCAAAATCATGCTGAAAGCCTGCAAAAAAACAAGCACCCACAAGGCCCACATGTCTGGTTATATATAAAAATGGCCACTTAACTCCACCCTCAGCTCCCAGCAAGGCTCCCTTTGGTGGTGGTGACATTATGGGATTTGTAGCCTTGCCTCTTGGATCTCTTTGGTCTGGGGTGGGGGTGGGGTCCATAAAACCTGTTTGTGGAGTTTGTTGAGGAAGTCCTCCCCCTCCAACACCTTGTCTTTTAGAGAAAGAAGTCACCTGAGAGCCAGGTGTGGTTGCTCCAGGCAAAGCTTTGCAAGAGACAGGTGCGCAGGGCACTAGTGCTGGAAAGGGGAGGTCAGCCTGGCTCCACTAGGGAACTAATAGAGCTCTAAAGGGCACGTGCATACGGCCAGAGCAGAGCAGCGCAGAGCTCGGTCCAGGGAGCTCGGTCCAGGCTGCCTAGAGGAGTCATACTCCAACTGCTCGTAGCTCTTGGTCTTTTTCTCCAGAAAACTGAGGTAACCCTCGGTTGGAATCTAGTGCTTAGGTTAGCTTGACACCTTAGGATCAGTGCAGTGGGCCAGAATGAACAAGGTTCATGTTTCCATGGGGTTTGGGGGCAAATCTTATCCTGCTGACTCATTCCCTCACCCCCCACCCCCATCCCCAGGCTGTCTCAGAAGTGGAAAAAAAAAAAACAATCAACTGAGGCTCGCCTTTTCTGCCTTCCAGTATTATAAACAATGGGGTGAAGAAGCAATAAACAAGAAAGGCAAAAAATAAAAGCCACCCATTTGCTGACAAGCTACATTAAGGTTGGGACTGGAACAAAGAAGCAGGCTAAGTTTTGTTTAGGGAGCCACACTTACTGGGGGACATTTTGCAAATGAAGCAAATTTTGTGGCCATGTGCTTAAAAAATGAGAGGAGATTTTCCTTTGCTCAGTTTTCATACTGTTTAAAACCACTAACCTATTTTGGTGTAAAATGAGGACTAAATCAAAACAAAATTGTTAACATTCATTTTCCCTAATTAGCATCTACGTTTGTAAAGAAAACATTTTATTTAGGTAATTAGTTAAGTAAATAATTAGGATTTAATCAAATGTTGAGACTGCTTCCAAACTCCTGAAGTTTAGATTACTTAAATATCTATAATTTAACATTTGGCATTTATCTAATCAAGGCAATATGAAAAGTATACTCTTTATTAGCACTTTTTTTTCAGATAAGCAAAAGGTATCCATGGGAACATATTGTATACTGCAGTAAAGAAAAAAATACTTATGGATCTGTCCCAGCAATATTAATATTGGCAATATTACCCCTGGATAATCATCTCAATGGTGACACAGATTGTGATTAAAGTTGCTTCTTATTTGAGAAGAAATAAGAGTTTTCTTTAACAGTATCTCTATTCAGATTCTTCAGTAGGAAGTTGAAATGATTCATCTTCTCCCATTGATACTTCCATAACCCCTGGATAAATAATTTGGAGTAAAATCAAGGAAAGTTCAAGTTCTCAGTGGTGACCAGGCTCATGTGAGCAACTTGCAACCTTCACCCAGGTCACTTACCCAGGAGCCTTTATCACATGAAGGTTTGTTACAGGAAAGGGTGAGGGACACCCCAGAATCCCCAAATCTGCCCACTGTAAATAGGTTCTGCCATGTGCCACATCAAGGCAGAACGTACTGTAATGCGTAAGACCTTTAATGGAAAGAAACTTCAGTACAATTAGCATGCAACAAAGTTAACGGGGAAAAAGTCTCCAAATCGAGCACCCAGAGTTACCCATCCCATTGTGGGTAACTGTCCAGCCCAACAGGGTTGGCCCTGTTAGAAAGGTACAAGTTCGGAAACGACCAAGACTCAGACTCGATGCAAAAGCAAGGCTGGATTTATTGCTAGCTCGAGCTAGGGGCCAGCCCCAGGGAGCATTGGCGCAGCAGCCTCACCCTTGCAGGGAAGGACCTCGTGCTGCTTGCACACTGGGTTTTTATAGTCACAGAGTCACAGACAAGGAAGATAAGTGAAGAAAAAGTGAGTCTAGGGGCTTCCCATGCTGGCACCAGAGCCCCTCTGGTTTATCTCATCCTGGTTACGACCCCCTGCTTGGAAGGGGGAACTGTGTGTAGATAAGGGGGCAGCGGTTGAGCAACCGTCCCTTGCATACATTTACTGATTAACTTTTCCTGATTACAATGCATTCCTTTGCTGATTCCTACAGCCCAAAGCAGGGCCACTGACACCCAAGAGCCTGCCACAAGTCTAGGGCACCTCCAGGTGGGGACCATTAGGAAAGGGGCAGAAGAAGCCCAGCACGTCTGAGGCAGATGGAGCAAAGCCAAGATAAAAGCTGCCGTTGTTAACCTGCCCACGTCTGTTTCAGCCAGTCCAAGACCAAGAAGCAGGTGCAGCTTCTTCACATGTCTGCGCCATGTGCCTCCCCCAGGTCTTCTTGCTCTGCATCCTGCTTCCTTCTTTCTCCAGTCTCCTCCTCCTCTTCAGGTGTGACAGGGAAACTGGAACCTCCCTTTTCCCCGAGCACCCCCTTGTTGCAGACTGAATTGTTTTCAATTTTATCAAAGTTAGCGAGTAGAGGGGTACAAAAAACATTAAATGGATCCTATTTCTTGTTTCTCTAATTTTTTAGTTTGTTATGCTTTTGAATCCTATTACTCTGTGACAGGAAACACGTATGAGAGAAGAAATACACTTAGCAGGTGAAGCTGCGCAAAAGCACAAAGGAAGGAAACATGTTATATGAAAAAAGAGGGAGCAGAGACACAAACATACCCGCTGGGAGGACTGACTGATTTTATGGTGTCTCTGTTTAATTTTCACCCTGGACATAGGCAAAAAGCAGAGCCTACCGGTGAACGTCTCCACCTCCGATGTTTAAAAGCAGGCAAAATCGGGAAGCACCTGTGTCAAGGGCGCCTGCCTTTCATCACTACAGTTCTTACCAGTAGCTAAAATGTGGCCAGCTCTTCCATGCCAACCCATCTCCCATCTCTGACAGAGAGACGGTGCTCTTAGCTTTTATTATTACAGCCCTGTGTTTACAGAAAGACAAGCCCTGAAGGAGAGAACTATAGCCTGAATGTTTGTGTCCACCAAAATTCCTCCATTAAACCTTAACATCCAATGTGATGGTATTGGAGGGGGGGCCAAGTTTCTTCACTTCTACTCAGGGGAGGCTATGTGGGAGTCGGTGTAGGTGAGTTAGAGACAAGAGGGGGGCAACAGATGGGATCCTGAACGGATCAGAGAATGGGTTTGTAGGGTAAAGGTTGATCAGGTCTTTCCACCCTCCCATCACTGATGATGGACACCCGCGGTGCTGCGAGCATTCCAGGGTGGGCATGCGCAAGTGGGTGCACCTGACGACAGAACTGCGAGGACCGACCAACAGAACCGACAGGATGAAGGAGCAGCAGCAGCAGCAGCAGAGAGAGAAGAAGCAGACGAAAGGGTGAGATGCACCAGAGGCTGGGAGGCCTGCCAGCCTCCCAGCCCCCCAGCACCCCTGCATGCCATGTACCTGGCCACCTCTACTAAATAAAGTATGAAAAGCCACCGAGGGCTCCAAGACTCTCCTTCCCTGACCCGTCTGCCCAGAACCATCCCGAACCCTGCTCCAGCGCTCCTTTCCTGCCACTACAGGTTTCTGCCTAGTTTTATTTAACAAAAGGGACAGGAATTTACAGAATGGGATAATGAGGTTTGACCAATTTCATTTATCAAAAGCACCTGATCCCTAGCCTCCTGTTAGATAAGTTTTACAACTAGAGGTACCTGGTGTGAGATAAATTAATAGGGTTCGAGTCACTTTGTTTTGACATGTTTTTCAGAAATGCTGGATGGGGGCATTGGGCTGCAGGATTTTGCCCAATTCCTGTTCCAGTCAGTATGAGAGGAGGGGCATTCAGGACATAATAAGTTCATGAAGGTAGGGGCCCTCAAAAATGGGATCTGTGCCCTTAAAAGAGAGACCCCAGAGAGCTCCCTTGCCCTTCTGCCTTAGGCAAACACGGGCCACCTGTGAAGCAAGGCCGGACTCTCACCAATCAGATCTTCTTGCACTACTTTTATCAGCCAGGACTGGAGCTCAGACTTCCCAGTCACCATAACTGTGAAAAATAATCTCCTGTTGTTTATAAGCCACACGGCATGTGGCATTTTTGTTATAGCAACCCGAATGGATGACAGCAGGGTGAGAAAGAGAAATTCTAAAAACTTTCCACAAGAATTGCTTCAGAATTTTAAGGAACATTCACTTTTGCTATTCACAAGGCAAGGATGAGGAAATGGAGGATCAAGGCATATAAATAACTTCCCCGGGGCCATTTTACTAATAAACCGTAAAAACCGATTTAAACCCCACTGCTTGAACTCACAGCACACGTTCATCCCTCCACCTCCTCCAACTCCATGAAAGAGCGGGAATTCGAGGGTGTGAAAATGAAGTGCATCAGGGCCACAGCCTGTATTGTCAAAGTAGCAAGCCTCACGAAAGGATTCTCCAGACGCTTAAATTAGGACCAAAAGAAGCCACAAGCCACAAAATCCATGGAGCTGGTACTGAGCTAAAAGCTCCCAGTGTGTGTGCATGCACATACATTATGCACTTTTATTTACCGTCATGAATTATCAGAAATGTAACCAAATTAATTTGAGATCAGGGCACCAAATAGGCATTTCGAGTTATTTTCAGAGAGCTTGATTTTCAAAGACGTTAATTTCTATTCCATTTACATAAAGAAAATCCACTATACCTTGTAAGAGTAGGTTAGCATGAGAACGGCCATCTTCAACTCCGAGAAGCCATTTCACTGTGTACGTGACTTGGGGAAGGGGAAACTAGGTAATCCTGAGGCACCAGAATGTTGGGGAGGGGACTCGGGGAAGGAACTAAGTAATCAGGAAACGGGAGGTCATACCTTAGGGACCAGATGTTTTAGCAGAAAAGCTTATCTTGTCAGATCACCAGGATGGGGCACAAAGCAGAAAAATGTATAGCGATGGAAAATTACTGTGAGTTGGATGTTTTGGAAAATGCTCTATAAACCCTGGTCTTTGAGTGCTCGGGGTCCTTGTTGAAACCCGCTGCGTCGGGCAGATACTTGGACCCCAGCTAGCTGGAAATAAAACCTGATTGTGTGACTTGCATTATCGTGAGTGTTCTCTGTCCATCTGAGGGGAGGTCAATACCGGGCTCTAACAACCTGTAGCGTACCATTCAGAGAGTAGGTCACTTCCCAGGGAAGCAGCCTCACCTTCACACCCTCCAGGTTCCCGCGTAGGTCTCCATAGAGATCAGGCCTTCTCCAGTGGCAAACACAACAAACTCATTCTTTTGAAAAACAGCCTTTTGGAATTAGGTGAAAGGAAATTAAGATCATTGACAGAAACGGAGATAACAAAACAATTTTTTCTCTTGAAAACTGTCCTAGTGAAGAGTAACAATTTGATAAATTTGATAGTTATATTTACAAGTGGCTCCATTATACTCTTTTTCTGATTAGAAAAATTTGCATTCATCTGTCTCCCTCCCCATCCATTTTTATCCTTTTTTTTTAAATTCCCTCCACCAAACCCCTCATGTGACCCTAAATACCGCTGCATGTAAGCATCACCTGTGAAGTTTTAAAAAGGGTGCTGGTCAGGTCCCACCTTAAAGCAATAAAGCATCCAGTCATCAATGTTCATTAAATGCCATGGGATTCTAATGCAAAATGGTCATTAAGGACCAATATTGTAGACTTTGAAACTTGCAAATATTTCAGTTGCAAGCACTCTACAAGAATTTTGAAAAGCAGTGTGCCCTCATCCATTTTAGAGTTGACCTCAACATTTTTATTATCAGCTCAAGTGTTTATATTAGATGTACCTTCTGCCCTATGTAAATGTTGATTTTAAAAATAATTTATTACTCCTTTACATGTTTACCACAAGATACATTTTTATCGTATGATAACCAATTATTATGTCTCAAAGTATTTTGTTGACCACCATCAACAAGTTTTTATTTTTTTATTTTTCTGCCCAGACCACATGACTGTTGCCAGTTACCAAATGCTAATCTAAACACTTAAGGATTTAGAAACCCCAAAGGAAGCAGGTGATCCGCCTACAGGAGCGTCATTCCAAATTCAGCACCAACAGAATTTCTGAATGTTGTTTGTACAACCTCATATCTCTGAAACTTGGCCCCAAACCAACTGTCACTCTTCAGGGGGGCCTCCTCCTGACTCAGCAAAGAGACCTGGAAGAGGCACGTGGAGCAGAGGGTCATGTAAAAAAACTGCGGTTGCTTTTTAGTCTTAAACTAGTTAAAACAGATGTGGGTGAGAGACCCATGGAAAAGTTAACAATAGCAGCTTTCATCTTAATTTTAATTTTGCTCTTTTCCTCCCAAATTTGTCTAACTCTTTCCAACCCTTTTCTATAAGTCTCTACTAAAAAGTCCTTTAAATGTGTGGCAGGCTTTTAAGCCTTGCTTTAAACCAATCCTATTCAGCTAAACTTTTACCTTCAAAAAAAAATAAATAACTTTAAATACTTAACTTAGTAACTATATTCTTTATCCTTTCTATATTATACCCTAATTATAGCAAAGTTCCTTTCCATTAAAAGTTTTATATATTTGTCTTAATGCGGCAAGTAGCAAAACCCATTCAAAAAAAGCAGGTTTAAAAGTTCTAAAATGCTCCTCTCCCAGCCCTGTAACAGGGTTGCCCTGTAACATTACCCCTGCTCAGCAAAACCCTACTTAGGGCGGTACCAGGACTCTGGAACTTCCCCTTTTCCTGGGGACCACCGTGTTATAAAATGTTACCAGAACCAGAACACAAAGTGAGCCCGGGATTAGTTCCAACGATGTTCAGTCCCCAAATCCCCTCAGTGGAAGGGCAGAAATGACTGTAGCAGTTGAGGCTATGCCAAGCCGCAGGGGGCGCTGTAGAGAGCAGGCGCTCAGTGGGGTTTAGGTGGCTGCTTTCAGATGTTCATTAGATCCTGAGAGACCCTTTCATCGTTGGGACTCAATATTCTGAGCTCATTCATCGTTGGGACTCAATATTCTGAGCTCAATGTTCTGAGGTGTACATACCTTCAGGAAAGTCAAGAGAATGTAATGTGATTGGGACCCTGGAGTTCTTCGCATTTACTTTCTCGATTAGAAAGTCTCAAAGCCAAAGTTTGGTTCACACAAGGCTTAACTGGAAGCAATTAATGCGCACATATGTGCTACTGTGAAATGTGTCATCCTTAAAAAGTACCACATTAAGCTTTGCAGAATGAAAATCTATTCTTCCCACAAGAGTCACCGAATTGTATATTCAAACACAGACACATTGTATGCAATGCACACTTACTCTTTGTAAATTAAGCATGTATATGTGCTTAAAAAATGCATATCCATACATCTGCTGTGTAAGTTTATTTTTTATACAAGATAGAAAACTTTTCTAAAACTAAATAAAAAGTAAGGCATGTGTTTACTTTGTCCAAAGCCCAATAAAATCATTTCTTAGCCTTTTACAGGAAGGAGACCAGAATTCAACAGCAAGTCTTCGACATAGTTTGCTAGGGTACACGATAAAACACTTTCTCCAATCAGAAAGAAAAAATGGGAGTGAAAAATTAAATAAAGAAGATTTGCCTTTGTGTAATTGGCATATTTTTTTGGACTTACCACAAGCAAGTTAAGTAGCTTATCCATCACCTCACATAGTTACCATTTCATCAGGATTAAAAAGAATGTGTGTATTTCTGCTGTTTTGTATCTGCTAAGTCTGTTTGGCCTAAAGTGTTAAATCAATTGTTGATTGAATGCACTACTCATTTTTTAGAGTCGGGTATTGAGGTCTCCTACTGTTATTGCTTTGATATAAATTTCTCCCTCCTATGTCAATATTTGCTGTTTTCTTTTTCTCTAAAGACAGATTTTAACTTAAATTTACTTTGTCTGATACATGTATGTATGTAAACATCAGGTTATCTTTAATCCAAAACTAACTAAAATCAATTAACTTTTCTATATTGAATAAAATTACATAGTTTTAAGAAATGATTTATGATCTGAAAAAACATCATGTTTGATACTTCAGATAAGTAACTCAGAATTATAGTAAATGTGAGTTAATATAATGATGTAAAACTTAACAGCAAAAATTACTAAACAATAAGGAATATGTTATTGATGTAAGTGTACAGAAAACTAAAAAAATAAGAATTTTTAAAATTAGGAGGGATGCTATTTAAATATTTTGCATATTTACTGTAATAGTTCATTAAACACACTTTTGAATATTTCTGTAGTTTTCAAGTGATTAACTTTATAACATCAGCCCACAGTGGAAAAAAGTGTCTCAAGATTATTACTGAAAAAGTACTTCAGGTTTCAATGTTACAAGAAAGACTGTTAAATCTAGCCTTCGTTTCTATAGCAAATGCAGTTAGAATTGACACTATTATAAAGAATTCTCTATTCACAATAGCAGATGCATTACTCTTTCTTGATGATAATCATTCTATCTAGACTTTGAATACTGTGATTGAAATTTTTAAGTTCAAAAATTTATTTGTATTCCCCAAATTATTTTCCATTTGTAAATGTTACATAATAATTACATAATTGTTATAATCATACATAATTTATATAATTGCTACATATGTAATATGCTTACTAAAGATGTATTTTATTTGAAGAACAGGTACTTTTTAAAAACTTAGTCAAAGGCATCACGTGGGTTGACAGCAGCCCTTTCCATATTGAATTTTGTCTTCACCAAGAATTGTTCGCTTCTTATAACAGAACTCACCTGAGTCGTTTAAATTACACAGGGAATTGCTTTGGGAAAATGGAACATTTTATGCAATGAAAGATTTGGAAATAAATCCAGTCTTCCTAATAGTCTGGAACTAGATTTTGTTTGTTTTTTTTTTTTTAAAGATTTATTTATTTATGCATACAAGCACTGGGGTACAGGCCAGAGGTGTGGGGGGTGAGAGGATTCACCACAGACAGAGC
>JAGFMF010012111.1:727978-797206 GCA_019455555.1 Galemys pyrenaicus
CCCCTCTCTGGCCGGCAGCAGGGATCAAACTCGTGCTGCAGTGGTTGCAGTTTGCTTCATAGTGCGGTCCTTAACCCACTGCGCCACCAGGGAGGCCCTGGAACTAGATTTTGAAGAGCAACAGAAAATCAAGATGCCCAAGAACTGTCTTTTTGGGGTCACATCCACACTGAGATCTGTCCCACTGAATGCTGGTGCCAATCTTCTTTCTCCTGCAGAGTAACTTTCTCCTATTCTGCACAGACAAGGTGTGGGCACCTGCTTCTTTTCGTCCCCTGTCCAGGTTACTGAAAGACAGGTCTGAGCTGCATCACGTGGCACAGGCCGCTCTGGCCCAGGACTGACACATAGTGAAGACCCACCCAGCAGAGACCTTTTGCTCTCGTCCCATGGGTAACACAGCAAAGATCGCACAAGTGAGTCCCCACCGCTTCATCTCTGATCACGGAGAGCTTTTTTCCTGGCCCTGCAGTGCAGGGACGTCACTCGATCCTTCACAAAAACAAAATCGTTTCAGCTTGAATGCTAAATTTCTCGTGTAGTGAATGATTTTCGTTCATGTGCGCTCTGACAGGCTTTCCATTTTAAGGGGGGTTATTATGGATGGACACAGAAAGAAAGCTCATTGCATGTCAGATCCAAAACTCTTAAAATCCAAGAAGACTATAAATGAAAGCAGACCTTTCTTTTCTTTTATCTTTCCTCCCCTCCCCTCCCCTCCTCTCCCCTCTTCTCCTCTCCTTTCCTCTCTTCTCCTCTCCCCTCTCCCTTTCTTTTCTTTTCTGTATCAGTATTAGTTTTGACTCCATGAATCAAAACTTTTGACTCCACCAAAGGACCTCAGGAACCCCTCAGAGCCACAAGGATTTCAGCTTCGGAGCTACTGATTTATACTGTTTGATTTTTTTCTGAGGTTTATGTTAAAAAGACAGGAATTTCTCTTGTAACCAAAGAGCTAGAAAGAACTGGAACTGGAGGAGGGGAATGTTGCATATGAGTGAGGGGGAGAAAGAGGTTCAGGAGATGAAGTGTAGTGTCACACTTCAAATTGTATGGGTCTTCATGGAATTATGTGTAGTTTGTCCAAGAGACACACACACAAAACCTGAAGTAACTTTTCTCGTAGGAACTCTGTGAGATGTGGGAGCTTTGCTGGCCCATGACAGGGAAGCATAATTCTCTGCACAGAGCATCAGAATGACACGGGGCATCAAGCTTTATTAGAGACATCGGTGTCGAGGGCAGGTACGACAGTACCTCTGCAGTAATAGTTCTAAAAAGCCCTTGTGAGGAGTGGAAAGAAATGAATGGGTATCTGGGCGGATCAAAGCAAATATGATATATGTCCTGTGTGACATCCCCAGAGAGTAATTTTATGAGAGATTTTACGTGGTGCTAAATATGCTGCATTGCCAGGTGACCAGAGGCTAGGGGAATATTGATGTCACCTCCTTGGTTCTCACAGCTGGTCAGAATTATGTGACTGTCTCCTTGAATGTGTTTCCTTCTTGTACTTTCAACACTTCAAGAAAAACCTTTGACTAAAACAAAGCATGTTTGCGTTGGTCATTTAGAGCTTAGTATTTACGTAGCATCTGCAAACTTACGTTCCTTGAAAAATGTTAATTGGTGGTGGTGTTGTGCTCTTTAAGTTCCTAAGGGGTGACTAACAAGATTCTGGATTCCTTCTGTTTAACAAGAAACAAAACAGAAGATAGGCTCAATGACTCCACCCCAGTACTGGTTCTTAAAATAATCTTGAATTGTCCTTTTCTAGAAGCGGTCACTGGGTTTCTAAGGTATTGTAAAGGCCAGTCTATGGGATTCTAGCCCTAGGGGAAGTCACAGACACAACCAAGTATGTTGTGAAGGGCCCAGCTAATGCCGAGGTTGCATTCATGAGAGAGCTTCTTCCTAATGGGGAGAAAAACAATTATCTCTTAGCCCGAGATTCAGCCATCTTCATGGTGAAAGCAGCCCAAATTGTTTCTACTCTCTAGCAATTTCCAAAAGCTAGAGAGCAAACGTGTTGCCAAGGAGACCACAGACATGCAGAGGAAGGAGGGTTAATGGTATCTGTGATCATGAAGCTCTGATTTCTCCTGCTTCCAGTTCTTGACCTTCACAAACTAAAAAAAAAAAAAGTTTCTCCATGAGACTGAGGTTACACAAAGGCAACGAATAAGACGAACAAGACATGAACATAGCCTTCCTTCTTAAAGCAATATGGATGAAACTTGAGGGGATTTTACTTAATGAAATAAGTCAGATGGCATAAGACAAACACTATGATTTCACTCTTGCGGAAGATAAACAAAACAAATGAACAAAAGCTCATAGTTTGACAACAGAATGGTAATCACCAAAGGGGAGGGGGGGGGTTAATGGGGTAGGTAAAATGGGCAAGGGGAGTAAATTGGATGGTGGCCACTTGTATGGTGGTGACCATGATGTAGTACATACAGGTGTCAAAGTATAAAGCCAACACCTCAAATTTATGCAACGTTATAATCAGTGTTTCCTCAATAAAAAAATTATATTACATTTAAAAATCACTTAATAAATTCATATTTTATTATTATTTATAGAGCCATTTGTTAACTATTATTATTATTGTTGCTGTTAATGTTATTTAGATCCAAAGACTTGAAATTCCCAAGGCAATTGAAAATAGATAATGTTCCATACAGTAGCAATGTTAACTTATGCTGCAGAGAGGAAGAATGTTGCCCAATGTCTATTTTTAGGGTGTCCATGCATGGAGGAAGAGAAAAGGGATCTATCTTGGCTTTCTTTTTCACCAGGACAGTAATCCCATTTGTGAAGTCTCCACCCTTATGACCCAAACACCTCCCAAATACTCCCCAACTCCAAATGCCGTCACATTGGGGATTACATTTCAGTACATGAATTCTGAGGTACACAAACAGCCTATAGCACTCTATGATATGCATTAACATGTTCCACTATAACATGCTCGTTTGGCTCTTTGTGACATGTATGAACACGTGCTTTTGCATCTGAATGCAGCTACACGACACAGATCTTATGGACTGATTATTTCACATTAACAACACTTTATGTCATGGAGGAAAAAATTCCTATTTACCTAATGAGCATCAAATCATTCTACCTTAACTATAATAATAGATATCATTTATTTTGTTTATTGGGCAGCTGATACATTTTTAGGCTCTGGAGATACTATTATGGATAAGACATGTAAACAGTCTTACTTCTTAAAACTTACATCACAGAAGACAGAGATCTAATATGTAAGTAGACAAACAAATATTGCCACATCCTACAGTAGAAGAATGTAACTACTCACATAGCAATTATTGTAGACCTTAATTTAGTTGGATCTATCAGAGGAGACCAAGAAGGACTTTAGTGGCATCTGAAGGTCTAGAATGAGCAACTCAATTCCTTCCTTCATCTGAGCTGTTCTGTAACAGCCACCATGGGTACAGTGCCTTCAACACAGTAGGAACTCACAGGTGAATCACAGAAAACTTAAAACATTGATCACAGGCAAAAAAAATCTTTGCATCATAAATGGTTGAGTGAATAGATGAGTTGTGAAATCTGTATTTGGTGAAAGCTCTCTTAAACTTAAAATAATTACAATGTAAATTGGTCTAAATTAAACTTAATTTAACACGCTACACTTCATTTTAGTCAAATTTGAATTTAATTAGGTAGTCAACATGTTCTGATCATTTTGCAATACTTTTATAGATTGCTGATTACAGTTGATAAGTGAGCATTGTACTATGAATATTTAACATTTTGCTCATACAAAGAGAATGCCACATTTTCTAAAATAATTTATAGTCACAAATGCTTTCAATCATTTTTCTCTCATGGATTACTGCTGTTTTGACACTATATCTTTATAATCTTTTCTTTAGCATTCACATTTCCTAAAATCTCCCACTATTTGTCATTTTTCAATTTTGAGCCAATTATCTGTGAAGGGAAGTCCCTGAACTGATAGAATCGCTTTCCTTTTGGATCTTTATGCATAAAGTAGTTAAGAGACCAAAACTTATGTTCTTCTGATAGGTCAAATATGATCTGAAAAGTGAATTCCTTATTAAGATGTATCTGTTTGAAGAAATTTCATTATAGAAATGATCACTAGCATATACCTATATTCACAATTCAAAATACAAATAGTAATTTATAGCCATCTCAGAAAGCTTATTGAGCTGGAAGATGACATAAATACAAAAAACAAACTACTTTTACTCATAATTGACGAATAACATGGGTCTGTATATTTCTTTCTCCATCTCTTTGGAGATTAGTCTACCAGAGAGTTTTTAAAAAAAAAACACAAAAATCAAACCGTGGACCACATAGAGAATATAATCCTAGACAAAAAAATTAATTGGTAACACCAAAATGTTAGGTGTTAGGGTAAGTTTCCTAGGGATAGCACTGGTTGGCCAATGGGAACCCAGCTGATGCACTTTCCAACTTATTTGTCTCATGTCTCTTTGTTTGTGGAGCACCTAGCAATGCACAAGTAATAAAAGAAAAGAAACAAAAGGAAATGAGTACTTGAAGGAAAATGAAAAGGTTCAGGCAAATGCCAACCTGGTTTGGCCAGTAAACTGATGCATTTAATATCATAAAATCTTCCCTTGTCCCCACGGATACATTCCAAGATACTCAGCGGATGGCTGAAGCTGGGATTACCAGAATATAAATGCACATACCTGTGATAAAGTTTAATTTATCATAGAGAGAATCACAGGAAGAGATCAACAACAAAAACAGAGCAATTATAACAAGGGTTAGGGTTAGGGTTAGTAATAAAAGTTGTGTATATGTGGTCTCGCTCTCTCTCTCTCCCCCCCAAAAATCTTATTTTTTCAAACCACAGTTGACCAACAGTAACTAAAAGTAAGTGTGGGCGTATGGTATTTTCACGACAGACCATACAGAACTTCACCCTAATGTTAACCTTATCCAAGTTGAGCCTTGTGCACTCTGATTTGGTAGTATAAGATAAACATGCGATGAAGACTCTTTCACTGGGACCACAGATGCAGACAACGACTCAGTATACCCAGAGCAAGTTAGATGAAGAACCCACAAGACTCCACTTTGGGCTATTTTGTTAACATCAGCTTCTCTCTTCTGTGTTAGCCTAGCACAGGCTGTTGTATAAGTGGTCATTCGGTTAACATTTGAACTGCTTACAGAACAATCTAAATTGGATACCACGTCTGGGAAATGACCGTGGACAACAGAAATGGCTAATCAGTACTTTCCTATTTTCTTTTTTTAAAAAAGATTTATTTATTTATTTATGCATACAAGAGTTGGGGTGTAGACCAGAGGTGTGGGAGGGTGAGAGGACTCACCAGAGACAGTATGGGGAGCAGAACAGGCAGACTGACTGACAAACACTGCTGAGGGGAGCAGCAGGAGAGACAGAAGAGGTCTGCTACGCCATGTGGGTCAGCTCCCTGGTTGGGGATGAACTCAAAGTGCTGAGACTCAATCCCTTGTGCCACCAGGAAGGCTCAGTTCCTCTCCTTGTTTCTTACAGCTTCTGTGAGGACAGTGCTGTCTCATGCCTGAAACAAATTTCAGAAATGAAGAGGCTGTGGAAGTGTAAGCTTTTGAGTTAACATTCTTGACTTCCATGTTCCTAGTTAATGACAAGAGAGCACTACTGGCACCAAAGCAGCGTCAACATTTCTCTGATTTGTGGATAAGCAGAGGGGAAGCAAATACCCAAAAACAAAGCCAAGCCAGGCAATTCAGCAGCCGCAATGCAACCCCCTGCCTTACTGGTTAAGCAACGCACTTGTGAATGATAATTATGCCAGAATTCCTCTAAGAAGATGGTGGTGTGTTGACTCTAACTATTAATGTATACTTAGTCCTTAAGGTCAAGAGTGAAAGCAAACCTCTTCTTTGGTGATTTTTCTCACACATTGAAAAGGAAAGTAAAATAAATGATGTGACTACAGAGTTTGACTGAGGAAATTTATTTACATTCTTTGGGCTATGTTTCTGATTTTTTATTTTAATCTGCTTTTCAAGTAGAATTATTCTGTTTCCCAAGAAGCGTGCTTTGGGGTGCACTCTGCTGTTGCAAGCACTATTTTTCTTAGCCTCTGTGACCTGAAATTGTACTATTTGGATGAAATGCACTTTAAAATGCTCTGCCAAGTAAGAAGTACAAAACATGAAAAAACAAAGCCAGGGAGTTTTAGGCAAAGATTTGTCTGCACTGAATCACCTTGATGCACTCTGTCATCTTTATTTGTATCCAGATTTTGAATGCTCAGAATATATGCCCTTCAAATAAAAATAAGCTTTATTGGAATCTCTTGGTACTTCTGTCAGAAGTAGGGTCTCTTAATGTCCGTGATCATGGGGCTTGCACCCCTGTTAGCAGCAGAGAGAATGGGCTCCCACTCCATGATACTTTAACCCAGTATACAATGTGAAATAATTCTCTCCGTCAGGTAAATGAAACCATCATCACCTCACACATTGAATATAAACTTTCAGTTATAAGATGAATAATGTCAAGGATAGAATGTAAAACATGGTGATTACAGTTGATAACACTGTATTGTATAACTAAACATTTCTAAGACAGTAAAACACAAAAGTTCTCATTACAAAATAAAATATAAATATGTACTCAGGAATCTTAATTCACTTAGCAACAGATAAATAAGGTGAAGAATCTGATGGGAAATTTGAGAGGTTTGCTGGCTGCACTGATGAAGTATCAATTAATCATTTTGCATTAATAAAATATAGTAATAAAAAAAATAAAGAGTCCCTGGCTTCTCAGGAAGGTATTTTCAAAGATGGCTTTGTGACTAAGTTGATCTGGTGCATGGCCACTATTTTGACTTGAAAAAAGAAGTCACAAAATACATTGATTTTTATGTACAGATAAGAAAAACAAATGCAAAGGTTTGGGTCTTAAATTCAGACCTCTGGGTTCTCCAAATCAAAACCCATCTCTCTCAGAGTGTCTCATGAAAATGAAGTAGAATAACCGATGGAGTCATGGCGACTTGTGTACAAGCTTCCACAACTCTGTTCTTGACTTTTTAAACTCTGTGCACACAAGGTGGCTTAGGCTGAAGGCAGAGTTGCTTCCGAGTACTGATGTTCACTGTCTCCCTTCATTTGATTATATCACTGTTCTGCAGAAACCACCGTGCCAGAGTCATCTGTAGCTTGAATTCACCTCTGCTTTGATCCCTTCTCATGTTGACTGCATATCATTTTTATAAGGTTCATTGTGATTTTAGAGATCTTCACTTTTTTCCGCTTTTCCTTTCCACCACTCTTCTGCCCAGTTGGTCTTTTCTTCCTATTCAACCACCAGCCCATCTTAGAAAAGAAAAACATAATTGAGCTGAGCCTCTATTTCCCTCAGAAGATACAGATCTCCATGCAAAGTCTTTCTGTGGTTCATTGGAAAACTCTCGCTCATTCTGCCCGTGCTGTGGCAGGATTGTGGAGGTGGTAATATAGATCTGAAGAGGTGTGAACCTAGATCCTTAAATTATGTACAGTTTTATAGACCAACATTACCTCAATAAGAACAAAAAATAAGGCTAGGAATAAAATCAGCAACAACAAAAATAATGCATTTGGCCTCATCTAAAGTTGTTTGATTCAGCTCAAAGGTCTCTAATCCAATTCAAATAGGTAATGAAATTTCTCTGTAATGGCTTCCCAGCTCCATTTTCAAATGGCTTCACAGCTAGGAGCTTTTCACAAAACTGTTGTCGGGTATATGTATCTGTAACAGTGACTATATGCCACCGCCTAGCTAAATCTCACTGATACTCTGTTGCAAGAGACTAGACACAAAAGAATACACACTGTATGATTTCTTCCATAGAAATTTCAAAATAAAAAACTATAGTGTTAAAAGATATGGACTTATTTTGAGAGGAGGGAAGAATGATTATTGAGAGAATATGAAGGAGGTTTCCAAAGTTTTATTTCTTGATCTGTTTGATGGATATGTAAATATGTTTACTGTGCATATTTGTAGGTAACTTCTCATATTCTCATGTGTTTTTATAAAACTCATCATTTCATTAAAATAAGTTTTTTAAAATAAGTTTTAAAAATAAGCTAAAGACCTGAGATATGAACAATTCACAAACATACAAATTAATAAGGAAAATAACAAATCATTTGTTTAACAGGCAATGAAAATAATAATAAATAGCAACTGAAAGTAGCGAATCCCTTGCTACATATCATTCCTAAGTGATATAAAAGGTCTAGAGACGCAAGAGAATGAAAACAATTTGGGGTGCATCAACCAATTTGGAGTGCTAGGAATGGAGCTAAAGGAACTCTTTCTGACTTCAGGCAGTCAGGCACCCCGCAGAAGCGCAGATTTACAAATAAAACACAAGTTTGCAAAGAGGAGTTGCCTTCCTAAGGATTTGGCAAGCCCAGCTGGTTGAACACCAGCTTATCAGTCACAACTGCAGGCCTGGATAATGTGGTCTAGACTAGCTCTGTGAACATGAAGTCTGTACAGGTGCACACACACACACACACACACAGATCGGGCTTATTAACAGCATCACCTTCTTTCTCCTGTTGGCAAGTGATAAGTATGCTTCAGAGACATTTCATGTTCTTTGGGAAACTTGATTACCCTATTGTTAAATCATATTTTTGCTGGATGTCATTCTTCAGAATTCTGTTTTCCCAGTCTTTCAGTCCTTCTACAGGACTGTTTGCTTTTCCTTCTATCTCACTCTGGAAACTAGTTTTCCCCCCATAAAGTTGACAAATATTGTAAATGTTTAGCTACATGGTGACCTTGGATATCATGTGTGTACTGACTTAAGTAAAATGGCTTTTATTTAATTCTGTTTCACAACCAATAGATGCCAGTCATATATTAGATAACACAGCTTTAGGTAAAGTTTTAGCCCAACAGAATTTCATTATGACTCAGATAGATGCTCCCTGAGTCTTAAATGTTTTCCAAATTTATGTAGATCTGCCCATTTTTATTTGTAATAAGCTGGTATTTTATGCCCACCTACAACCCATTTCATAACTGAAAGCTTTCTAAGTCTCTAAAACTTTTGCTTCTAAAAGGTACCCATATATTTTTAGAGTTCATAAAAATTACTGGATCACAGCTGTTCCTTGGCTAACCTCCTACTTATTGAAGTCTGGGTGTACAGGAGAATGTTGGAGGTTTCCTCAGTTATAGTTTTCTGTCTACAGTTCACGCTTGGTACATCTCAAGAACTGTCAATCATCTGAAATTCTACCTATTTAGAAATTAACAATTAGCCTGCCAAGCCCACAAGCAGTTCATGAATGCTGGCAGAAGATACAAAATCCATGGGTACAAAAGTAGAGGTGGTACATATACACAGTGGAATACTATTCAGCGATCAAAAATGATAAACTAGGGCCATTTATAGAAACATGGATGGAGCTAGAAGGAATTATACTCAGTGAAGCAAGTCAGAACTCAAGAGAAAAATATCGGCTGGCTTCACTTTTGGGAGGAATGTGAAAGAGCAACAACTACAACAACAAAAAAAAAAAAAAAGAGAAATCTCAAGGAAATGGGCAATTACATCCAAAAACAAACAAACAGAAAAACAAAAATCTCAACAAGACCAAAAGGTCAAAGATAAACTAAAGGGACTATGGGTGGGGCGGGGGAGAGTAAAGATGGGGATGAGGGCAGAAGGAGCATGAGGGACTGAGGTGATGGTGCACGGGTGGAATGGTGGCCGGTACTCCCTGGGGAATACAAATGAATATGATCAAATAAATCTAATAAAAAAAATCCCTGGGTCAGAAACAAAAGTCTTTCTTAGTCCAGGTATAGCAAACAGCAAGGCATCATGCATTCTCTCCCACCTTGTTTCACAGAGGACATGAATGGGTCAAAATTAATGATTACGCATAAGGTGGTTTGCATTAGAAGAGACAACCTTAGTTTTTTCTTTTTCTTTTCTTTTTTGGGTCATGATGGAATACACATGACCAACAATACACAAATATATTCTATGTCAAATATATTCTATATCAGTAACATGACGGAAACCATAATCTTTTCTGGTTGGCTATACACATGCTCACTCTGCTGGAGAAATGAACTCTTCTATTTAACCCAACAATAAGTTTGCTCTTTGTTTTGGAGAAAGAAGCTATATTTTCAAGGCAGCTTGCTATACAAACACTAAGAGGTGGTCCAGAATGTGAGGGCAGTTCGTTCTTCTGACATCATACACAGAAATACAAGAGACCCATGGAGAATGACCTCCCAAAAATAAATTAGGAGAATTATTAATAAATTAGGAATAAATCAATAGGAAAATATCAATATTCCTCTGACTTGGGCCAAAACTCTCTTAAATTCTCCACATGGCAATCACAACTGGAAGACAAAACTTCATCTGCAGTTAGAAGTGATTAGTTTGATTTGAAAGCCCTTGAGGTGAAGCCTAATCTACTGCTTCAGAAACATCAAAAATTCTGATTCAGATTTTGCTCTCCTGTCACCAACCAGGTTATCTTCTGTCCCTCTGGCCTGCATTGCCCAGCAGAGTCCAGACCAAAAGGATGTCATTTTGGATTGGACTCAGCGGCTACCCTCTGCCACCAGGTGCTGTGCAGCTCCAAAGCAGAGTATACTTCCGTTTTGTTCCTCTCCTCTCCGCAGGCCTCCTGGATAAATCCTCCTTTCGAACTTCTTCATAAAGCAGTGGCCCAGATGAAGTCATTGATGTGAATCTTCATTTTAATTATGTTATTCATGGAAACATTAAGCTCTTTTCAGAGCGCAACATGGCTCATTCTTTTAAAAAAATGTAATATCCCGGGTTATGTGAAAAGGTTATAAATGAGCAGGATTATAGGCTGCTTCATATGCTGCCTCTGACACCAGGAAATTTTGCTAGAATCTGCTTTATAAGAGCCCTCTTAAACATAATGGAAACTGTTTAACTGTAGGGATTTTCTTCCATTCCCCCAGAAACATTTTATGTCAGGTGAAATTTTTTCTCCACTCACAGAAAATATATTTTGTGTGTGTTTGTGTGTGTGTGTGTGTGTGTGTGTTTGTAGGAAGCGCATGAGGGAACTTAGACACAAAGAAAATTCAGGAAAAATTAAAAATAAATTATTAAGTGAACTATGAGCTAACAAGAAAGGTATTTTTAGTATTAGAGAATATTAAAGATTGAAGGTGATCTTTATAGAGTCTAGGTCAATGCCTTTATTTTACAAATGAGGAAATTAAGGGCCAAGGTCACAGATGAAGTAAGAGGTGGGACTTAGAATAGAATAGGGTCACCGGGTCAAAGGGCTTCCCATTTAATGAAGGCAAAGCTAATAATTCCCATACACAAGGGATAGAGCACCTGCTGTTGTGACGTCTAAAACAAGAATGTGGAGGAGAGACATAGAAACACTGTGACAAGCCACTTGGGGAGGCTGGCAATGGGCCGCCTTTATCTTGGTATTTTCTTTTATCCTAACTCTCCAAGACCTGCCTAACCACTTTCCTGCTATTCTCCACCAGAAGATTCCTCAGACTTGTAACAAAGTTTAGGGTATCAGCAGCTCTGCTTCAGGTCAACCCTGGTTGACTAAACATTTGTCCACCAGAGGATGAGCAATTTTCAGTTTTATTAAGAATATCCTTTCTTCTCTCTCTATGCACCTTAACTCTATAAAAGAACTTCTACAGTAAGACCGTGCTTCCTTTGCCTTTGCGTACTATGGCTGAATCCCTTTTAGAGTATACACCCCTTAACAATTTGGGGTCCCTGGGTGCCCCTCGGTTGTGCACTAACAGGGTGAATATAAAGTAGTAATGTTAAGAGTCTTCACCACACCCACCACCAACATACCCATAGTCCACCATTAAGACATCTCCTAGAAGTATTTCCTCACTAGCCCCGGAAATCTATCAGTAGGTTTTTGCTGTACTATTAAAAAGACAGAACTAGGAGAGGCAAAGGGGGGCCCATTAGAATAGAAAGACAGTTGACCCCTAGTTCCAGGCTTACAGCTCAGCATTTCTTCTTTATTCTTCACAGCCTCTGGATGCAAGAATAAAAGCACAGACATTTTTCATTGTTCAATCAGCATTAAGGTCAGCTGCAAATATGCAGGATCTGGTCTGCCCAGAAGCAGAAAAACAAATTAATGATCAGCTGGTCACAATCATGACCTTTAGCTTATGAGCTTGTCACTACATTCCAAAACAGCACTTCTTCAAAAGGATCCTGGGAGTCTTCTTTACTACCATCTCAAAACAGGGCTACCCCAACTAAACAAATGTTAAATGAGCATATTCAGAGCCACACAATCCCGCAGCTACCAGAAAGTCATTGAACGCACTTCCCTTAAGTCTCTAAATTCCAGGACTAGTGTTAAGAAGACATCTGCCAGTTCTACTGATAGTGTATTCAGAAGAAGTCCTCCACCACCCTGAAACAGAACAAGCTGAAATCAGAATCAAAATTGTTTCTCCTCTCCCTCTTGCTATTGAGCTGTAGATAACACAGGCCTAAAAGATGGAGCCACCTGACTGAAGTGACGTCACATCTTGAAGTGGGAAGCCGAGGATGGATGAGTTTTTAGAGCCTGTTTGGAAGATTTGCCAAGCCCTTGGCCTGCAGGGGAAGTGAAATTTCCATTGGCAGATCTAATCCAAACTAACTTTTCTTCCCCCGAGCTTTTTCCCAAAAAAATGTAATGATCTTCTATATAGGATTTTTTAAAATGTCAATTATTTAAAAATGGGCTTAGCTACTTCTGAGGCACCCATGGGAGATCTGAGAGACAGAGATCATCAAGTCAGCATGGGAACCTCTCAATTCTAAGTCTGGCCTGAGAAGACAGATTATCACTTATCAATCCAGGAGTCTGCAGGAACCATGGTCATGTAAAATCTGGTGTTGTAGTCTGTTATTGTTGTCATTCTCCATCCTATCTTTTTTTTAAAAAAGATTTATTTATAGATGCATACAAGAACTAGGGTACAGGCCAGAGATATGGGGGATGAGAAGATTCACCAGACAGAGTGGAGAGCAGAACAGGCAGATTGATTGAAACACACTGCTAAGGGAAGCAGAAGGCGAGGCAGGAGAGGTCTGCTGCGCCATGTGGGTCCCCTCCCTGGCCGGGGATTGAACTTGTGCTGCAATGGCTGCCGATGCTTCATAGTGCAGTGCTTCACCCCTTATGCCACTGGGGAGGCCCCTCTCCATCTTAACATGAAACATCGAGGTTCACAGAGCTCCTTAAGACATATTATCTTACTTTGACTCTCACCACCATGGGTGTGAAGAATACATAGAAGATTCCTTTTCCCTTTTATAAAGGAAGAAATTCTGGTTTGACTCCCAGTCCCCTTACACCCCAACTTCCCAGAGAATAAGTAATAGAGTCAAACTCAAGATGATCCAGACAGAAGTCTAATGCTCATTTGCACTGTCAAATTGTATTACCCAACTCTCTGAAGTACCACATAGCCTGGTCTTGAGGTCTGGAAGTCTCTAGAATGGCATCATTCCTTTCACCCTCTAACTTCACTGGCAAGTCCCAGGTTGTATTGAAGCTGCACCATAGAAAGGTAATTACCAAGGTACCTTTGTTTATCAAACTTAGGTTGAAAAATTAAGAGTTCAGCTTTCCTAGTTTAATTGTAGGTAAAATTTGTTCATAAAATGTTTCAACAATTATTCACTTTTTAGATGTAAAAGAAGTACCCATGTTCAAAGACTTGTGTAATATTTGTCTATAACAAGGTTTCTAAGTAAAATACTGTTATCAATCAAGGATAATTGTAATATACTTAATATAACAAATGAAAGGCCCTGGAGACTTGCCAGTGCTCTCAATGTTCACAATATCCTCGTTCCACAAGGCATTAATAACAAATTAATTGAATGCTAGAGCTCAGCAAGGCTCTCATTCTGTTGTTCTCAGAACCAGGATTATACCATAATAAATTGGTCAGTTCTGTTCAGTCATATCATTCACACGTACAGACCTCACGTTCTCCGGTAATTTTGTTGCCTTAGGAGTTTGTCTTTGTCTGGCCTCATACCCTTTGCACATGTTAAATGGCATCAACCCAAAGACTTAATGGGATGCCTGTGTGTATTCAAGAACTCTTTCTCTACATCGTTCTCTCCTCCCCTGTACACGTCCCTGAAAATTTTAGTGACCACAAAATCCTTGAATTCTTACCTCTGCCTTTTCAACTCCGAAAGTCTACTGGTTTCCCTTTTAGTGTGACTGCCCAGTAATTTATTCCAAGAAGAAATCTGGAGCAATGAAACAATAGGGTTCATCTTTTTGTCCCTTCTCTCAGAAATCAGTCTTGAGCTGCTATTTGTCTGATATCTGAATAGAGCTGATACCTATCCTGTTTAATTCTTTAGTCATTTTTGGTGGGAAGGTAAGTAAAAATCCTTTAGATCCAGCATAACTAGAAGTGGAATTACAAATAACTTCCAAAACGAATCCACACAGTCATGTATGTGTTTCTAAACCCTGACTACTTCCTTAGTTTAAAGAAAGCAACAATAAAATATTTTCTACATCAGTGCATCAGTAATGACTTAAGATTGACTTCATCACATGCTATTGCAAATAAGAATCTATAATGTTACTGCCATGATGGTGTAAGGGGAAAAACATCTCTTTTTGTTTCCTGCAATATTTACCACCAAATCCATTCCCAGATATTTTACATGCTAATGATCACTCCTTTGAAGGATTTTAATATCAAATCAAAAGGAGAGTCAGGGAATGACTTACTCTCCACGACAATTCTAAACGATGTAAGCATCTCTGAAATTACATGGCACCTACGATCCCTGAAGAATTCTTTTATTTTACTGCAGGTGAAGCCTCTTCGGTTTTATGTAGTTTTTCTTTGCTTGGTAAATGCTTTTGCAAAAATAAAAAATGAGCCACTATGACATCAATACAGCCAGACATTCAAAAAACAAGACAGATGCGAGGGAATGCAACCTTTTTACACGCAGCACAGCTGTGGAGCAATACTGAGTGAGGTGGCATTTCATACTCTATGACCTTAACTTATGCTGTTTTATTTTGTTTTTTTAGTATCTGACTACTCTACAGTTTTGCCATAGATTTCACTATTGTACAGAATTTGGATCCTCTTCAATAGGGCAAGAAATGGGATATTTTGAGATTACAAAACTACCAGGTAAATCCACATCATGTGTCTTCAAAAGGTAGACAACCAGGTGAAGCTCTTGGCTAGAACTCTCAAATGAATTAAATACAAAGAGAAAGTACAAGAAATTGCACTATGAATAGCAGCAATATTACTGTATAATCATACAATTTTTAAAAAGGAAGATATGGAGAACATAAAAGAGAAATTTATGTCTATATATTTACAATGTAAATGGGTGAGAAGATTCAATATTAGTTATATTTTTATATCAACTTTAAAATTCTATTTGTAGTTAAAATTTTAAAAGAATTTTTATGAACTTGAAATCAGAATTTAAAGATTCGTGTGGCCTAATAATGCTCTAAGAATATCCAAGATAAATCTAAAATGAATAAACAGGGGCATCCCTGGTGGCACAAGGGGTTAAGGTACAGCACTATGAAGCATCTGCAGCCACCACAGCACAAGTTCAATCCCCAACCAGGGAGCTGACCCACACGGCGCAGCAGACCTCTTCTGCCTCGCCCACTGCTCCCCTCAGCAGTATATTTCAGTAGATCTGCCAGTTCTGTTCCCTGCTCTGTCTCTGGTGAATCCTCTGATCCCCCACATATCTCACCTTCACCCCAACTCTTGTATGCATAAATCTTAAAAAATAAAATAAAATGAATAAACAAAGACAGATAATTTGCCCTAATAGATAACAATCATTATTATAAAATTGGTAGTTAAAACAACATGGCATTCATACAAGAATAAGCAAATCAATCGCAGAACAAGAAAAAGAGGCAAGAGAATGTATGTAGTGTTATAAAATAGTGCTAGCTCTACCTACTGAGTCTTCCATTTATTGATGGATTTTTCAGACCGTGTCTTTTACATTTATGATTAAATTGTCCAAGGAGGACCAAGCGATGCTCCAGTGAGTGCCAAACATCCTCTTCCCCACGCCTCATGTTTAACAGCAGCCTTGGCCTTCATGAAAGTCAGGATGTACAAGCTCTACCAAAACAGTGACTTTGTGCCGACTGGTGAATGATCAGATGGCAGTCACTCCTGGGGTCCTGGTCGAGGCGTTAAAGCTTTTCTTGTGCTGCTCACATATCACACATCTGGGGCCGCTCACATACCGCCCGAGCATCTCTTATCCAACTGTGGGCTTCATCGCCTTAGATTTATAACACGCAGGATGTTAGTCTATTACGCATCTCCTGTTGGAATAAATTGGATAGATGTGACTTTCCTGAGATGAAGTCCTGTTCCTTTTCCCTTCGCTGATTCAGTACTTCCCTGGCTAGTGTTGTGACCTAACCCTACTACCTGAACTGATACTAAAAGGTTGGGAGCCAGACAGATCTCAAGGAAGGCAAGTGTCTTGCTATGAAAACTCCTCTGCATAATCTGAATATAAACAAGGAGTGCTAGACTGCAGCATCATGGAATGGGTCACTTATTCAGACCTGTAGTGTCAGGGGAACCTAAGGATTCAAGACTTGCGAATGTATTGATCCAAGTCTTAAGCCCCAGTCCTTCCCAAACACTGCCCTGATCTTGCTCTAACAGACAATCCAAAGCTGAGAATTAAACATTCTCTGGAGCACCCTGATTCTTTTTCTTGAACCTAGTGTCTGAGCCTTTCTCTGCCTTCCAGCTACAAAAGCTGAGAATCTATATACTGCCAAGAACATCCTCTGGCTATCACAGAGACTCAAATTGGTGATTAATTATCTTCAGATTTTCTTTGTCTTTTTATAATGCATCAATAGCTCCCGGCAACAGCCATCTGTTGTGATTTTGTTAAATTAACATTTGCTAAGTAGAACCCAGGGGAAGAGTCAGATGTTGAGACTGGGTTCAACAAGAGACCACAAGGGAAGTTGAAATAGAGAAGCTCATTATTCACAGCTCCTGAAGGATGTACCCTGCTCTCTTGGAGGGGCAGGTGGGGAGGTCAGGGCAGGGCATAGGCAGAGAAAATGAGGCAGGACCAGTACCCAGGCCCATATCAGGACCTGCTGCTGCGGTGCCCAGTGGTTCCAGGGTGGAAGGACAGTTCGGGCCAAAAGGATGGAGTGGACAGTTCGGGCCAAAAGAGGAAAAGCGGAGTTCCGGTAAGCTTCAGGGACCTTATCGAAGTGGTGACAGGAAGGAAGAACACGGGCGGCAAGGAAGAACCAGACCGTGTATTTGCTCATGATTCTGTGGGTTGGGGCACGAGTTCTCAGGAGAGGCTATTAGCAGTTCAGGTTCAAGACCTCCGCAGGAGGAAGCCCTGAACGCTGTGAGCTGGAGGTGATTCTCCTCCCAGCCTTTCACTTCCCAGCAAGGCCCTTAGCCTGGCCGCCTACAGCCTGACACCTCTAATACTTACCCCATTTTACCTGGGATTGCCCAACCCATCCCTCTGCACTTCTCCTTCCTTTTGTCCCTTAATATTCTCACCATTTGGCATAAGCATTTTACTTCTTTTTCTCTCCCCAATTAATGTGCAATTAAAGGCATTCTAGGCACGGGTTGATTTTTGCTGTTTTGTTCCTTTCTAGCCCTAACACCTGATGACTGTTCAGAACACCAGAGGTACAAAATACAAGTCTGTTGAACAAATGAATACTGCAGAATTAAAAAGTTGTAAAATAGAATGAATAATATAATAAAGCTCACAAAAATGTTAAATACATTCAAAACAACTCTAGGTGCAAGTAATTAAAACACGTTAAAAGAAACTGGGAAATTATAAAGTTCTGAAAGTAATTACCTCTGAGGAGAAAATGATAATGGTTCTGAGGGAGAAAAATAGGGCTTTATCTCTCATGTGCATTTGTTTTTAATATCAGAAGTAAATAAGATGTAATTTTTATTTCAAAATTCTGTGCATTACTTGTGTGTAGATTTAAGTTAAAAGCGACCTACATGAGAAAATTATAGTTTGCCATCATTCACACGTGGTTGCGTTAATAGTCCTAATTTCAGAAGCTGCAGGCGGCCTGCGATGCCTCTCAGTGGGATGTCACCAGGATGTAAATTTCAGCTGGCATCACTGTCGATTTTATGAGCATCGAATACTTTGATCAAGTCAACTTAAACTCACAGGCAAAATTCTTCACTTCGGTCAACTAGAATGAAGATGTGGAGTTTGATCACCTGGCAGAGATGAACCTGCTCACGTTCGCCTTGCGCTGCAGCCCGAGGGTAGAGACGGGCACACAGATGCTGGGGAGCTCTCGTGGCATCACAACCAGGAAAGACTCAGCTGCGGGGGGGGGGGGGGGGCGCCCAGCACNGGGGGGGGGGGGGGGGGGGGGGGGGGGGGGGGGCGCCCAGCACTTGCCTGAGGGCCCTAGGAGGAGCGTGAAGACACCTGTGTTCACCTACACTCTGGCTCTGGAAAGTTCTCACAAATTTTCCCACTGCGTCTCACTCTGGCCCTTTCAGGGCACAGTTCTTTGGTGATATGTCCAGGTGTACCTTAGGACAGGAAAGACAAGTCTACTCTGAAAGACAGCCGACACTCTGCAGTTGGCCCTCAGCAAAATCAGCCTGCCTAGAACTCAATGGCCATTTGAACTGGCCAGGTCTCAGGAGCCACCCCCATCACTCGTCAGCACAGTGGATCATGTGGCCAAAGATGCAGCACCTACTCTTCACAGGGGCCTTTTAGGTAAGTTTCTCCATGTGACGTCAGGGCGGCATATTGTGAAATATATTCCTATCAAAGACATTTCCAGGAAAAATTATTTTGCAATTTTTGTTGATCGAAGGATGGAACTGAAGCACATAAAACAACATGAGCTGAACAGGTACCACCAATATCACGCCCATTCAGAGCACACCGATCTGATGCCCTCGTTAATCAACACTCATGGGAATAACTATGATTTCCACCTGGCTTTTGAAGACCTTCACACAGCTCCAGAGCCACAGCACTAAGCTCCAAAAAATCTCGTTGATCTAAAACTCACTGATCTAGGTGAATCTGACATCAAATCTGGGGAGAAGAAGATTAAGTAAACTGTATTTCTAATCCGCTTGCTTCTTCCAAAAGTTGGACTTTTAAAGTTAGGGAATCCAGCTGTTCCCTTAATTCTCAGAGCATTACAGCTTCGCCCTGTGATGCCATCTAGGGCCTGACAAAGATCGGTACTTTGCACGGTCCATCATCAACTGCGTTCAACATAACTCTCAGGAGGGAGTGAAAACAGCTTCCAGTATTCCAGCCGTTCGGTGTCCAATTCTGGTACGACGACCCTCAGCAGACATCTCAGCGTTGTGACTTCTCTGCCCACAGATGCGATCTGGGAAGAAAAGCCAAAACAATAACAAGGGGCTAAACTATCAAGCTGCTCTGAACCACATTAAAGAAAAATTACAGAATTAATAAGTGTTGCTCAGCAGGAGTTCATAAGAAACCATACAGGCTTTCTCGCATCTGCTGCTCTCCAACGGCATAGCCTCTGCTGGAATTGTGGTCAATCTGTGGAATTGTTGCAGCAAAGTGACTCTACAGTGATTTCACTGATAACAAAAGTTCGTTATGTGTATTACTTCTCTGTACACTTAGGCTAAAAGGAACCTAAGTGCGAACATTCTAGCACTGTGATCCTGAGTTGATAACCAACTGACCATCAGCCTCAGGGAGCAAACATAATCCTCCTGAAGTCCTGCTGCCCAAAGCAAGAGGAAAAACACCTGTGTGCAAGTCAACAACAACAGACAAATGAAAAATTCTGAGTGTCTTTATTTCTCTTTACACCGGTAGTTTGTTTTTTTAATAGCATGGACCTAGGTAAGCAACCTCCAGCAATATAATTAATCAGGGTGCAGCATGTGAAAAATGGCAGTCTTTTTGTTAGACTCAAAAGTGATCATATTTTGAGAACACTGGGGGCTCATGGGTACTTTTTCTTACCTTCCTTAGCCTACAAAGGAAGCTAAGCTGTTTATTCTCTTATGAAAGTTGTAATGCCAGGGAAGATTGAATTTCATGGAAATGACATTGACCGAGAAAGTAGAGCTATCTGCTGACAGTAACACATTCAGTTAGAATCATGTCATGGTCATGGCTGTAAATCATCATGGCCTCAGAGCTGTGTTCCACCCTCCTGCACTTCTGAACAGCATTTCAGGCTTGCAAGTTGGCTAAAGGAAGCAGAAGGTGCAGAATATGATAGAGAACTATTTGGCTCCTAACTGGAGAAGACACAAATGTGTGTCTCAGTCAGATAAAGGGACTAGAAGAATATGAAGGTTGTTGTGAAGATTGGAGAGAAGACAATGGAGTTTTCATTCCATCTAACACAGTTTTGTTTCTATAAATTTGAAGAAATAACAAAAGCCCATTTCTTGCATAACAATTCATTTCATATCTCACGGCATACAGCAACACTATTCCCCATCAGCGACCAGCAGGAAGGGGCATAGCACGGGGTCAGCCTACAGAGAGGCTGTGAGTGGAAAGAACTATAGCGACTGATGAATGGTGTCACCAGTACTATTTGTTGAGCGAAAGGAAACAATTCGGCCTTCAACCTTTTACTGACTGTTGAGGCAAACACATTAATCGAACAGTCACAATATACATTGAAACTGTAATAAGGATAGTATAAGAAATGTACATGGAACCATGAGAGGTTTAGCAAGATGATCTGACCATCAGCAATGTCAGAGACTCTCCCTTCGGAAGTGGTCATTAATTCAAGATTTGAAGAGACTCCTTAGAACTTGCTAAGGGCAGCAGTTTGAGGAGGGAGGGTCAAGGAGGTGAAACATCAAAGGCCAAAGCCTTGAGGCAGGGAGAAGCCTAGCTCTGTGGGACCCAAGAAAGGCCTTGGATTCTGAATGTCTGAAATGGAGATGGCAGTAAAAGAAGGAGGCAGAGGGCTCTGCGTCATGTGCTGTAACCTCACTGTGAAGCAATCATTAGTTAGGATCTAAACTTTTTGTCTAACATGGCACCTCCTGGCCAAGATGGCCACCACAGAAGCCACTATCTTCACAGTCCCAGCATGTCTGGTGGGTGTAATGTGTGGATGGGCATTAAGCTCTCAGATGAAATGTTCACACCATCCTCTGACTGAACAATTCAATGTGTAGGGGAGCAAAATCTGCCTTCCCAAATACGTCATTCTGGCAAATGGTTGATTTCATGGCAAGACTCTGGAGGCTGCTTTTGAAAAAGGCACATCAGCTTCCATAAGGGTTTATACCAGAAGAGCCCAATCTCCTTATCTCTTTTCGATGGAAATGAACTAAATCTGCATATCTGTGCCTTCCATGGTACCATCCACCTCTTTTTCCACTTCTGAAGTCCTTCAGTCTTAGCTAAGCTATTTAAGATGGCATCTGCAGGGCAATGGGCTGGTTAGTCATGCTGGGTCTCCCATGTATACAGGAGATGTACATATTATTATTAAACTTCTTTTACTTTTTCTCTTATTAATCTGTCTGATGCTTATTTGTATATTTACCAGCCTAGAAGAATCCAGAAGTCTATAAGATGATTTCCTCTACACCCTGGCAATTGCAATTTAACACTCAAGAATAGAGATTAAAAAAAAAAGGAAGAATAGATCCAGATGAGGACAGAAGGGAAAAACAGGTGGCACAGAGCACAGTGGATTATGATGGCATCAAATTGCAGGGCTATAATCAGACTCCAGATAAAAGCAACCCATATGAAAAGAAGCTTCTCTCAAAGATGATGACGTTTGCCTGTCTGCATGGCTGCCGCCCCACTTTGGTACACTCCTCTTTGGGGGTGAACAAGCTGTTGTCACCAAGGCAGATGCTCTCTCTACCACTGTCAAATCTTCATACTGCCTTTTCTGTAGCAAAGACTCTGCCCTAAAGGGCCATCATTTCACAGTTTCCATTGTCATTTCTCAAACTATACGGGGTCGTCTCATCGGAAACACCATAGGGTGTTAATAAAAAATAATCTCTTCACTGTGTTCTATTAATCCCATGATGACCAAAGGCAGGGAAATGCTCTGGTAGAAAAATGGCTATTACTGGAGGCCATAACTCTCTTTGGGAGTGAAGCAATTTATCTACTCTCTGAAATGAGGCACTCCGAAATCTACTGGAAATAGTGAAGTAAAATTGCTTGCAATCCAATGTCAGTACAAAGGAAAACCGAGTATTTGCCCGAGAGGTCACCAGCATATGACCTGTTCCAGCCAACTTGAACAATTAGAGCCAATTCCTCTATGCATTTCAGAGAACCCAATACCTGCTCAGTCCCCAGAACAGTCCTCGACGGAGGAAAACCCCCAATATCTTCAAGGCGTTCAGCTCAGATACCCAACTACCAAGCACCCACTGTGTGTCAGACACTGTGCCAGGTGCTTGTCGTGATCCTTGCACACAAAGTGTTTGCACCCTCAGAACCAAGATATATGCACAGGGTAAATAATTATAGAACAATAAAAAAGAAAAAAAAGAACAAGAAGCTAAGTGCCAGGACAGGACAGAAAAGTTAGAAGAAGCCAAACTCAGAAGAGGTCAATGGAAACCCTAACAGTGCAATTTCCATAAAAAGGGGAGGTGCCATGCTCCCTGCCCCTTTAAAGAAGGGTGGAGCTGAGGGAGAAGGAGAAGCTGAAGACCTAGAAGACTTGGAAGGAGACTGGGAGGGGGGAAGCGGAGCAGCGGCATGTGAGGAAAAGGCGCCTATTTGCTTCTCAGTTTGCACCGGTGACTTGGGAGACGAGGAAGGTGACCAACGGCATCAAGACCTGTAGAGACACTTGGGAAAGTTGTGCATGAGAGACCCGGGGGAGGCTAACGGTGTCAGCTTTAACTTGGTTTGTGCTTTGATTTTTTTCCTCTTTTCATCCTAGAATTGCCTGGTCCCTTCTTCCCCTTCCCTATAGCTCCCCAGAAGAAGGTGCCTTAGACTTGTGGCAGGCTTTTGGGGCTCAGAGGCCCCACTTTGGGCCATCCCTGTTTGGCTGGGCATTTCCTGCCAGGGGATGGGTAACTTTGGGTGTTTTGCTGGCAAACTATGATCTTTTCTTCTGTCCCAGTGCACACTATCCTATTAAAGTCCTCACACTGAGAGTACGCTTTGTCTATGCAGCAGCTAGCAAAACTCATTTAGAGCATGCAAGTTTGGGGGCCCCAGGATACCCCCCCCAGACTACACACTAACAAAACAAGTAACTAAAGACGTTTCATGGATGAGGTGAGTCTTAAAGACTGAGTATTAGCCAGGGTTCTCCAGAGAAGCAAAACAAGTAGGATGAATGGATGCATACGTGGATAGGATGATAGAGATAGATGATAGCTGGATCAATGGATGAATGAATGGATAGACAGAAGACAGACAGAGTTGTAAAGAGAGAGATATTGCTGATAACATTTAGCTCACACAACTATGAAACGAGAATTGCTGTGACCTGTTGTCCACCAGCTGGAGACCCAAGAATCTGACGCCTGAGAACACGAGGAGTGGATGGTATCAATTCCAGTGAGAGCAAAAGAAGACAAGATGAGATGTCCCAGTTCAAGCAATCAGGCAAGAGGAAAGGGGCCAGATTCCACCTCCTCCTATGAGTTTGTTCTGCTGCGTCCTCTTCAGGTTAGATGGGGCCCACCCTTGCGGAGGGCAATGCTTTACAAAGTTCACCGACTCAAATGCTAACCACACCCACTAACACCCTGGCAGACAACACAAGCACGTCTAATCGGGCACCCGTCACCAGTCACACTGACAGGTAACTTTAGCCACCACCGGGTGGAGTATTTGACTGGGAGGAAGAGAGGGCGGGTGTGGTGCACTTAGGGGAAGGCTGAGCAGGGTGTGGACATGCAGGAGGGGTGTGGGTTTGGGGAGGAAATCAGGCAAATCAGAAACCTTCTGTCAGGAGGACCGGGAGCTGATGTGGAAGAGGAAGAGCAGAGCCAGGTCACCAATGCGCTTGAAAATGCAGCTGCCTGGAGCACGGTGACTTTAGAACCAACACAACCTGAAGATAAGACAAGAACACCCAGCTGGTTTCTGCCTTGACTGCTCTGTGTTGGGGATCAGCCGTCAGCCTAAGCCAGCCGTGTGTCATGTCAAGTCATCCTTACATGAAACCACCAAGGTCGGCTTCCTATTATCAAATTTAAAACACGGAGCCCAGCAAGATGAAGCAATTTCACGAAAGCCACACCAAAGCCTGACCCATCAACAGGCAGGACGGCGTGCCATGGCGTTCGTGTTCTTCACAGGCTGGGCCCTCCCAGTGCGGGGGGAGGGGGGCAAACCCGAGTTGTCCTTGTCCACACGGCACCACACAGACTTGTGCTCACACAGCGTGCCCGCCGGGGACAGCCGCCTGGGCCACAGTGACAGTTAGGGGCACCCCGTTAGAGGCTTTTTCTTAGCAATACCTAAAAGCATCCTGTACTTTACATCCCACGACAGGAGGCACTTACGTGCCCAGCGCTGCTGTAGCCTCAGGAGCAGAACCAGGGCCAAGGAAGTGCTCCTGCCTCATCCCGTCCTTCTCACGTGCAGGAAAGTGATGACTGTTCCAGGGATATTTAGAAAGAATTTGATACCACAGAACCTAACGAAGGATGAGAAACTACATATACTTAAATTTTATCATATTGCCCTGAGGTAAAAATGTTCATGTAAGCATGAATATAGACACCTACAAATAAAACAGCTATAGCGACATAATGGCGCTCTATTATATAAACTCCAGCGTCTGATATTAATAAAATGTATTTTATTAAAAAAAAAAAGCTTTCCTTACTGATCTGACATTTCATTTGGGTTAGGACAGAAACACAGATCTCAAAGACCTTTCATTCTCAGGCTATCATGATTTAAGGTGGATACTTTATAACCACAAACCTTTAATCAAACCAATTTTCTGTGACTGCAGCTTGGGGGTCAGGTGTAGCTGCCCTCCTCCCACCTCTGAGATGTCTGCTTCCTTTTCAAAAAGTCTCCTCCTGCTGCCTCAGAGATGAATAGTGAGGAGTGTGGGGTGGAGGAAAACAGACTCCTTTAGTTTCACTTTGTCTCTTTTGTCTTTTGAAGAAAAATGTCTTCATTGACTATTACTCAAGCAAAATTCTCTAGTACATTAGAAAGCCCTACTTCTACTTTTTTCCCTGAAAACTCTCATCTTTCTCTTTCCACTTCTCTCTCTCTCATTCATATACACACACACACCATCCATAAAATATACTCCTGGTTTCTTAGAAATACTAACACTTGAAGAAACTATTATTAGAAATTTATTTAATTCATCAAACTAAAATAAAAGAACTACTGCTATAAGTCATATTTAACATTGGTTTTGCTTATTGTTTCTCTATGCTGGATTTATATATTCTGTAATTTAAAAATATCCAAAAAGTACTTCTAGAATAAATACTTGAAAATAATTTCAACACAATAAGCATAGTGCCCCATAAGAACAAACGATGAACTAAGTGGTTCTTTAATAAGATCCAGTTTTAGTTCATAAAGAAAAACCAAAGTGACTCCATCTTGTATTAACATGATCTTAGACACATGAACAGTAATTGCCTACCTGAGAGAATAGTCACCTTTCTGGTTTGTTTTTGTGGGTTTTTTTTCATGTGCATTAGTCTGGACCAATGCTCTATATACAGTTCTGTTGAGCCAAGTGAACAGAGATGTTTTTATTCTGGGAGGCTTTTTTTATTCTTTTTTTATTCTGGGGAGGTGTCTCTGCAGACACCTGATGTCCTTAGTCTTATACAGTAATCACGCTTACTAAGCAGATTCTGCGGGTTCTGCCTCAAGTTGAAGCCCCGTCCACCAGTTCTGATATTGAGGGTCCCTGGACGTAAGTTGCCCTACATGCACTTCAAGTTAATTTCGTAGACATGCCTGCTATGTTCTTCAGACTCAAATTACCTTCTCAGTCTGTGGTAACATAAGTTCCTATTTCAAATAATCTTTTTTAAAAAAATGTATTAACTGTTTATTCAGTACTGTGCAAGTCACGAAGTGAAAAATTCCTTATAATGTGAAGAAGCTCTTAGATTTTTCACCAAATAGCTTCCCTATCATTGATGTTCAGTTAATGTTTAAAAATATATCAGAGCCTACCTAGTGGCACAGGGGTTAAGTCTCAGTGTTAGCAAGCTCTCAGCAGCCACTGTGGGCTGCATTCAATGCCTGACCAGGGAGCTAGCCCATAGCAAAGCTCTCTGGCTCACCCACTGCTCCCCTCAGTATATTCCAGTAGATCTATCTGTTCTGCTCCCAACTCTGGTGAATCCTCTCAGACCTGCACCCTATACATCTGGCCTAGTTCTAATATGCATAAATAAATAAAAATAAATCTTTAAAACAAATAAATAAATACACATACACCCCTCACCCCCCAGGAAACTAACTACTCACCTGGTGCTGGCTGACGAGGGACAGAAAAGGCACAGAGTTTGGAACAGGAGTTGGGAGCAGCGTGCATTGCAAGGTCAGGAGCCTATGTTAGCTTAAGTGCAGGCCTTATAATATGCTCCAGGTATAAAATTGCCTTGTTATGCTTCAGATTTTCAGCTACCAGTAACTACTTTATAAGTTGAGAGGGTTGAATTTGAAGAATGCATTTGAAAATATTACTTATTAAAGCTCTTTTTTTTCACTGCTGTAAATTCCATTTCCATTTAAATGGAAGCAGAAGCAGACAAATTGCTTTCATGATGCTCTTCCTATTTGTGTTTCTATGGAAATGGATTCTTGATTAGGAAGGGGAAAGCGAAAATCAAAAATCTTATAAACAGACAGAGTATAGCTGGGGTGGGAGGGCGGGGTTAGAGATGGCTCTTGAGCAACTGGCCAGATTTCATTCAGTCCAAGGTAACATAATATTAAAGTTGCCCAAGCTTACAGAAATGAACACTCAGGTCCCCAGTTCACCTATTCTTCAGAACTATTTGATCCCTCATATTTTCCACCCACTTCCAAAGGTCTGTTCCACACAAGAAGCCACAGTCTTGACTTACAGTTCCCTACTACGTGGCACAAGATCTCTCCCTGGTCTTGCTTCTGAATATTTCTCTCTTATTTAGTTCCTAAATATGATGATTGCTTACCATGTGTGTCCACAAGCAATGGAAGTTTTAGGGATATTTTTGAGAGAAATTACAGACAAAAAAGAAAAAAATAAAATAAAAAGGGAAGCTAAATTTCAAAAAGCAAGTAAGAATTCGGTATCACTTTCACTTTTCTTCCCCAATTATTTGTAAATAACACACATTTGAATGTAAAATGTCAGGCTTACACTGCCTCTGCTCCATGAAAAAGCACTAGACAAAACCTTTTACTAGAAAACACCATTGCACAAACCATGCCTGTCAGCTGATACAATTTCCAAATTCTTTTGACTTCAAATGGCTGAGATTTTGGTGAAAGCGCTAATAAAGTCTCTCTGGGATAGGAATTTTGAGTCTGTAGCAGCCCAGGAACAACTTATATTTGTACTTTCTGTGAATGATAAGCACTAAGGAAATATACCTACTTTATATTCAAAAATCAAAACTAGAAAAATTTTGGTCTACAATAGGCTCGCCTAACTAAATAAAATTTTAAATAATAATCAACCAAAACAGAATGAATGGTTAATATTAAAATCTATATAAAATATGTGATGACAACATCCACATTATTCTTTTGGCTTTTTAACATAAAAGATATGTGGCCCATCATCTATGAATCCACTGCCCATAAACTAGATGAACATACGAATGAACCCGAATGCTAGTGCAGACTAACCCCTGACATCTCCCATCTCATCTCTGTACCATGAGCTAAATTGGGTCACGAGGGATTTACAATTTCTCTCTAATGTAACACGATTACAAAACAATATATTCAGTGTTGTTCAGTATGATAATCAAGTTGAAAGAAAGGAGGAAGGGAGGGAAGGAGGGAGGGGAAGAGGAGAGAAAAGTAAAGAGTGACAAGGAGAAGGCATGAAGTCTGCTAGAGAGAGAAAGCAGGAGCTAAAGAAGACAAAGAACAACAGACAAATATATGTCCTATCAGAGGTTGGTATGTGTTATGAGGAAAGTTAACACAGGATAAAGGGCTCAGGGGAGAGTAACCATGAGTCCTTTCTGTCAGAGATTATGAAGATGTCCAGCAGAATCGATTGTTTCTCATCATATGAAAGGATCCTAAACAGTCTAAGACATGACATATATCTAATTTCCTATTGTAATCAGTTTTGCATCTACTAACAAAATCATTTCAGCTTCTCATTGCCTGTATGTGTGTGTCTCCCTCAACTTTTGCTTTGAATTGGTCTTTATATTTTACTCGATTCCTCATTAAGTAAGAAGTTAAGGACAGCATCAAGATGGTGAAGTAGAGCCTCAGGCCTTCTCTCCTTCAGCCAATACTAATTCAATAAAAACTCATCGATGATTCCCCCTTGTGAGAAATACGAAGTTACTGTAAAGACTGCAATGCCCAGGGAAAACAGGAAGTCAGACACACTAAAGCCAGTCAGAAGGTTCAAAGGTTACAATGACAGGATGGAGGATGGAGAAAGGGACCAGGAGCCAAGGAACACGGAAACTCTCTGATTTCTGGAGACCTAAGGATATGTGCGGGGTGAAAAATAAGGGAATGGATTCTTTCTGGATACGTCAGAAGGAATACAGTCTTGCCAACTTTTTAATTTGAATCCCTAAGGCCCACTTCAGACATCTGACTTTCAGAACTATGAAATATTGAATTTGTGTTTTCTTAATCCACAATGTTTGTGGCAATTTGTTTCAACAAAATGGAAGGAATCTGAAAAATTTATGTGCAATGAAAAAGTCAGTGATGAAAACTAAGATTGGACATTCATGTAACAGACAGCTGTACAATGTAAAACATTTTCAAAAACTACTGGACATCAAACATCCTGAGGGCTCTGAGGTTAAATGGTGGAGGGGAAGAGCAGGGGGGAGGGGATTCTGAAGAAAGACAGAGACAGACAGACAGACCAACAGACAGAGAACACTTCATTCCTCATAAAAGGTCTCCTCTAAAACCAGGTCCTTTCTCTTTGATCAAAGCTTATTCAGAATTCGGTGCCATATTAGAGCTCCAAATCTGGAAATTTCCTTGTTTACATCAAAGAAGTTTATTATATTTCTTTTTCACCTTGTTGCCTCTTGTTACCTGCCAGTAACAAGAAAAATCTCAACAGGTGTGTCATAGCATCCTGTTATGCTAGTTCTGCTTATCCCACAATGAAAGCATTGTTCAAAGAGGTTAAGATACATGGACACATTTAATTGTCACTAAACCAGTAATGTGCTTGTAAATATGTAACAACTGGGGAGGAGGGGAGGATTGATTTGTAGTATTTGTGCTTCCTACGGTAAAAATATGCCACCACAGCCTACTGCAAGCTATGACATCAGTGATTAATCAAAGAGTCGGGATGAGAATCAGCATAGCACACAATTTATGCAAAATTTCCATCATACCAACATAAAGATAAATTGAAATAATGTCAAGAGCATAAATAGCAGTAAAAAATAACAAAGTAATTAGGAAGTAATAATTTTTGAGTATATATTACCTTTTTATTTAATACCACTACATTATTATATAACAACAATATGTAATATATAATGTCATATTATATTTTATATATATAATGTCATTATATATACATATATAATGCATATATCGTTCAAGGTTATAATGGGAACAGATAAGCAATTCAACAAGACCAATAAGTAGATTTTCAACCTGATAATTTAACATGGTAACAACCCTTCAAAATTAAAAAAACAATTACTTAACAATTCTGGAGCCAACTCCAATGCACTTCTAAAAAAGAAGAAAATCTGAAATAGCTGTATTCTTTTACTGAAGCTCAGCAATAATGTGTTTCTTAAATTCAGAAAACTGGAAACTAAAAAATTTAAGATTTAAATCCAAGTCTACTAAATTCAAATGCTATGCCATCTCCTCTGAATTTTACTGCTATATCTTGAGTTGCAATATTGATTATGTAAGTTCTCCATCACAATGTTCTCAGAAGAAAGTTTTCAAGTTAAAAAAGTCTGGGAAATACAATATTCTCTCCTCGGAAACTCATTTAATATATGTTATGAAAATGCTTGATGTACACAAATCCAATTAACTTGAACTTAATGTGTGTGTGTATTCACAAATACATGTACATATATATATTTCCTATATATTATATATAATATATATTATATAATATAGCCAGCATACTCATCATGTCCTTTTAATAGTACCAATTATGTTGCAATGGCACTCATGTGGCAGGGAGACCCATTATGGAGCATATATGTCCATGTCACACATGTGTACTTGTCTTTCCCAAGGTTGTTAGAAGGTAATTAATTACAGGAATTACTGAACTACTCTTATCCACTCTCCAGTACATGCCAACAGAATAGTGCAGAATAGGGACCCTGAACAATTTTTTAAATTTAATCAAATTCAAAAACATGCCAGCCAGGAACAATGGAAATACAATGTCATTTCTCTAAAGGGATAGTTTCTCTTTTGCAAGATACAAAGGCACTTTACTGATATATTTTAATTCAAGCTCATAATTTTCATTAGCTGCCTTTATTATCTCCACTTTGTAGATATTAAACCCAGAAATTAAAAGCTGCCTTTAAAGAAGTTTTTTATATTGTAGATGCTTCAGATATAATTTAAATCAGTCAAGTAATAGAGAGAAAATAGTAGAACTCTCAAATGGATAGTATATGAATTTAGTTACATTATTAAGGACGTAGGGGTCATTTTTTCTAATAGGATAAGATTTTCAGTTTTGTTATGCTCCTTGGTACTCCTAATAGAATGTCAATCAGACTTCCAGTGTTTCTGGCTATTAAATCATATGACTTCCAACATAAACAGCAACAGAATACACTGCACTCCCTGTATTTATTAGTGTGTAAACCACAAACTTACAGTTACTCAATATTTTTCAGAAGTTTAGCTGAGAGAAATAATATTTAGGAAGTGTTTCCTGAAAGAAATTTAATGGTGTCCCACCCACTCTATGTTAATTCCATCTTCTTCATTAAGGCATGATCTTACATAGTTTAGAGAAAGAAATGAAAAGGCATATTGTATTGTACTGTATTATATTATACCATACTTTAGTACATGAATAATTTCTGTTTTATTTGTCTAATGAAATAAAAGCTTCAGCCCATGTTAATAAGGAGATTTTGCCAGGCGGTCCATAAAAGCTACTCCTGCTGTGAACTTGGATTATCAAACTTTCATAAAACCAAAGAAGGATCCATTCATAGGAATTTTTTCAATAATCAAATCTTTCTGTCACCAACAAATAGCATTAGCAGTTGCTTCATAAGTGTCACTCCAGACTAGGTAGATACAAATGAGACTCTGAACTGTTTGATTTGCTAATGGCAGGACTGCAATCACATTCCTTAAAGCATTTTGTGTTGTTATTTCCAGATACCTCAGGCTACTGGTTGTCTATCTCAGTGACTGCAAAAAAATGTATATAACAAAAGAATTGTTATTCTTTCAGTCTGGAACTAGGAAATGTTTTTATGTTGACAAAACAAGATGAGCTTCTATGCAAGAATTTTAAATAATATGTTTGAAGAGTTGACTGAAATAAGATTTTTTTCAAAGGTATGTTCTCTTGTTCATTGATTCCATAAATACTTACACACCTACAACATGTCAAACATGACACCCAACTCCTGCAGAAAGTTATGCATTTAATAGATTTCAGTGCCTTCTATTAGAATTCTTCTTTATTTTTGTTCTATCGGTTTTTTTTTTCTTGCTGACTCATTTTTAGTCCATTGGCTTGCTTATATTTTTTTGTCATTTTTATCTTCTGAAGGATAATGCACATACTCGTACATCTTCTCATAAGGGTACATGCTTGTGACTTGTTTAAAGTGGGCACATCCATGAGAACAGCATTCAAGTTAAGAAACAAAATCTCCCCACTTCAGGTCCCTTCCATTCATTATCCTTCCCCCCAAACACTTATCCTGATCTTGGTAAGCATAGGTAGTTTGGCTTATTTTTTACCGTTTACATATAAATGGATCATATTGTGTGTATTCTTTTGCTTCATTTGCTCAACATTCTTCAGCCTAATGGTTCTCCTAGCTGAGCTATTTCGGGCCTCTATCAACATGCTATTGGAGAAATGCATCAGTGGTATTCTGGTAAAGCTGTAACAACTGACTGATCTCAAGCCATCAGCATTAAGTCTGATCACCTCCTTGGGAATTGATGTGGTGCCAGCCAACTCCAGCACAATAAATACATCTATGTGATTGAAGATTCATTTTCATAATTATGGTACCCTGAAAGTTGCCACATTCAATGTATATTATCTCAAAAAAAAAAAAAAAAAAAAAGCTCAGATCTAAGGGATCCACATGGGAAGTGGTTAGCTATCTTTTTGGTTTTGTATTTTTCTAGCTGTCTATATAAATGAAGGAAGATTCTGGAACATTTTCTGGAACAGTTGGGAGATTTACTCTTTTTAAAATATTTTTATTTATGCATATAAGAGCTGGGGTACAGGCCCAGAGGGTTGGGGACAGGGAGGAAGGTGAGAGGATTCACCAGAGACAGAGTGGGGAGCAGAACAGGAAGATCCACTGAAATACACTGCTGAGGGGAGCAGTGAGTGAGGCAGGAGAGGCCTGCTGCGCCATGTGTGTTCCCTCCTTGGCCCGGGGTTGAATTCTCACTGCAGTGACCATGGAAGCCCCACAGTGAGGCGCTCAACCACTTGCACCACCAGGGAGGCCCAGGAGATTTATTTACTAGGGCTTACTTGGTCTCATAAATGCATTCTCATATTGAACAATTAAAAAGTCAATTTCTTTTTTAGACCACAGTGGGTCTTGGGGGAGGACTACAGGTACTTTGCTGGTGGGAGAGAGCACTACAGTGACTACACCTGAGGGGAGAAATCCTATAATCCCAAAACACTGGCAAGGACGTGAATAATGGTATTTCGACAACAATAAAGAAATTGAATTTAAATAATAATATTAAGTAATTAAGAATTTATTAAGTGGTATCTTTATGTTTCCTACCCTTTCAGCATGTGCCATATTTCACAATAAAAAATGATTTTAAAAAAAAAGTTCAATTTTTAAATAAGTGCCGTGGAAGAACAATCTGATCTGTATATTTGAACTCTCACCAAAGTCTTCATATTCATGAGCTCTGTGAGGTTCTGGGCTCAGTCTAGATGGCTACGGTCTGAGGTTACAGCTCCCACTCAAATGGCTTTGACTCAGGCTAAAGGTGCCATTTCTGAAAAGCAACATTCTATTTCTTACAAATTATATGATTATTAAACACTATATAATTTTACCTACTGCAGAACTGTTTTTGAAACTTTTGTTTATCATATTGTATATCACTTCTAGAAAGGTCTATTGAAGAAATTTCTTGCTGAATGGCATTACTTATGTCTCCTTCTTTTTGAAATGACTAAAATCTTCAGGACAAAATGGTGACGCACCTCTAGCAAAGTAAATCGGCCTTGCAACCTGCAGGCTGTGTGTTCAGACTTCACTCCTGACTCCATCATCTCTCCCCGATTCTTATTTTACTTTGTTCAGTTGTGTTATGTATATTTTTAATGTGTATTGTCAGTTAAGCTATCTGTAGCAGCCATTAGTTGCTATATGGAGGATCAGCTGAAAACTTAGCAGCTCAGAAAAACAAGCTGGTGTTTGTCACAGTTTCCATGGGTCAAAAATGTGGAAACAATAATGGCTGGGGCTCAGATGGTCTTTTAGGAGGCTGCAATTCAAGTGCCAAATGAGACTGCAATGTCTTGATGTTCCTTTGGGGCTGAAGGTTCCACATCTAAGTTCACTTCAATGGCTTTGGCTGGAGACCTCAGTCTCTCACCTCTTCCTTCCTCTTTGAGCTGCTTACAATATGGCAGCTGGATTTCCACAGAGGAAAAAGAAAGGGAAAAGGACACGCCCAGATAGACGTTTCAGTCTTTTATGCCTTTGTCTTGGAAATAGCATGCTATGCTGTCATGTGCTCTACACCCTACCTGTTGTCATGCCATACAGGTGTGAATAGCAACTTGAGATCTTCGGCACCATCTTGGAAACTGGCTACCAATTCCCCAAAACAACAGAGACCTATGAAAGTGTCAAATATGAGGGTGGGAGGAGAGAGAAGCCTTGAATTGTTTCATTGCATGTCTAATTTTATATCTATTCCTCACAGACAACATACTTTGAGTTGAGTGGGGGTAATGGAAAGAAGGAAGATGAAAGATTTGGGATTTTAACATGTTTTAGCAGATTGATGAAGTTGTTAGCAACTAAAAGAATACCAGTGGAAGAAATTTTATTGTTTCATAGCAGAAAAATGATACCATATATGTAAGTATTAGCTATATTCTTTATAACTGTAATATAGTTTTGGATCTTGGTATCAAAGAAAACGATGCAAATCGTCTTAAGAGAAAAAAATGGGGTGATCTTGTTACAGGGCAACCCTAATATAAAATGGGTTTCCTTGACTGGGTCTTTACTCGTGTGCTTGAAAGGCTTTTATAATAAGCCCCAGCTGCAGGCACATGTGGCAAAAGTTATTAAAGCATTTTATTTTACAAAAGAAAGGGAATAAAGTAGTAATAACAGTAAAAGAAGAGAGGGATACAAATCCATAAATATCCTACCAGATCTTCCAAGCTGGAATGCAACGGCATGTTGAGAGCTGGCTCTGAATCAAGGGAGATGGCTCCAAAGGAAGAGAGAGCCCAAGGCTCACCTCTCTGGTTTTATAGCCAGCCTGGCTGCTGAACTCTATACCTTTAGGTCCCAGTGATCTACTCATTGATAATTATTTTATCAGATTTGCGGTTGGAATATTGGTGGTCTGGAGTGGGGGTTGGTGTCCATAAACTTTTTTGTGTAATCCACTTAGGACTACTTTTCCCCCTAACAATCTCTGTATACTGACCCATGTAACTGAATAGTTTTGGTAAGGGATAAGGCACAGGATTGACTTCGGGTACCTGGACACTATATTTCTCTCTCTAATTCCCACACCTTACTTGCAAAGGAGACTGGAAACATGGCTATGTTTCCATATTTGGTCTTGGAGACAGATTATCTCCAACTTTAAGGAATTTCCAAACAACATCCACAAATCATCATGAGCTTCTAAAAATTGGAACAACCTTAAACAAGGACTTTAAAATGCCTCCCTGTGGCAGCACTGTTGCAATCACCTTCTCTTCTAGCCCACGACGGAGGCTAGAAAAACCAACCTCTTTCCCACCCTCCCTTGAAGATGGATGTGGCCGAAGACCGGCCAGTCAAGCAAAGGCCCTGACGTTCCCACTGGGGGACTGTGAGACAGAAAATGTGACTGAAAGGGCTGCAGAAATAAGGGCAGTGCCTGGGGGCGCCAAGGAGCAGCTGAAGCAAGACCGACACCCAAACTCCCCCAGTTGTCTTCTTGAAGAGGCCAAGGAGCCTCTATTTAACTAAACCATCTTTAGGGCAGAGTTAATGTAACTTAGAGCCAAATACACACATTAACTAAAACAGACGGAGCCTCAGGGTAGAGACAAAAAGTCCATCAAACTGACCTCAGGCAGCAGCGAGGGTGGGGCTGGGGCGTCCTGGGAGCAGCATGGGTGGGTGGGGCCTCCTAGGAGGTAGTTTCCCTGAGGAGTGAGCTGTCCCACCAGCTGGCCTCACATTCAGCCAGAAGCTAGGAGCGTAAGGAGTAACAGCCCTGAGACCCAGGAGGAAAAGGGGTCTACACCCTCTGTGTTGTATTGATGGAGGACTTGCAGGGTCCCTGGGTGCAATTGTGTGGCCCCTGAAAGAGTCAAGGGATAGAGTTTATCAAATGCCTAGGAAACCCCCCCAGCTGATCTGGGAGGGAGGCATGGATAACAGATAAGCAATCAGGATCAGTCAGGATGCATCCTATCATCATCTCCTACCCTGACCATATGCTCAGCAATTAGAGCCCATGGAAGTGCTTATTACAGGAAAAGAATGAAAGCATCTGAGAGGCCAGAGCCTCGGAGAAGAGTTGGCTCTCTGGAGGTTATGGATTAAAGCTGGGCATGACTCAGCAAAGCAGTACAATTAAATAGATTATGAAATTCTGCAAGGGTGAGTGGTTATCAACATGGCATTTAAAATCCTGATATAACCTCGCATCAAACAAAGGCTTCGCACAGTCATGGTCTTCATTTTAAAGAGAGATATGAGGACTTGAGGGAGGAGAAAAGAAAATCAATAAAGATGTCTGAGTTTGAAAAACATCTAATTTTTAAAAGGCTGAAAAGATTGTGGTCGCTTTGCCTGAGGAAAAGAAGGAAGGCAAGATATGAATTTAATAATCACCTCCGAGCTTCTGATGTGCTCTTGTAACAACTTGCAGAACGCCATTCAATTCTGCTTCTTTTCTTTAGGAGTAAGACCTTCTTGAAAATCTTGCTTGGGTGTGTGTCTGTTGTTGTTCGGTCTCCTCAGGAAAATTATTCTCTCCTTCCTTGGAAAGAGTGACTGACTCATGGAGAAAGCTTCTCACCTGCCCTACTGGAGAGCTTCTAAGAAACGTCCTGTTTCTAAGAGTTCGTCTCGCTTTGCTAGAGTGAGCAGGTCGCCACGTTTTGAGTGCTTATTACCGTTAAGGATGAAAGTCTAAAGAGGAATGGTTTGAAAATACAGGGAGGCTGGAAGGATCAGGAGACAGACCTCATAGCAGACCCCAGGACTGGAATATGGGACTCAGAAAGGGGCATCCTGCAAAGACCCAGAAGCCCCACAGAATGAAGCCCAGTGCTGTGGTGGCCGGGTGACAACTCAGCTGTGCCCCACGGGTCTAGAACCAGCTACCGGCCCAAATGTCAGAACCCCTCTGGGGAGCTTTTATTGTGAGGAGAGTGGGACTGGTGGTCCTCAGATTTGAGTCCACAGGCCCCAGTATTTATTGAGACACTGTACCTGTCACATCCTAGGGCTAAGGGACTCACCAGATAAGGTGATCACCCCAAATGTGACTTTGACAACAGTCTGGAAAACCAGGAGCTGGACACAAGGGAGAATTCCTATGAAAATGTAACCTATGGATTTAGGCTAAACAATGTAATTCTGGATCCTAAGTACTATCAAACATTAAAGAACATCAAGAGAGACAAGGTCTTTCTCTTAGAAAGTCTTTAAAAATCAGCTTCAGAGGTTAGCTTAATCCTGCCTCTCATCAGATGAATAATCTAGATGATTTACCCTGGTTTGTTCCCCTCGTGATTCTTTACTTACACCAAAGAAAGTGTATGTATTTATGCATGAATGCACATCTGTATTCATATTTATATTTGTGTATGGGTCTACAGTTTGTTATCTCCCCAAGAAGAATTGAGGTGTCTTATAGGAATAGACACCATATTACACAAATAAATAAGACCACAAAGAAATCATAGTGAAAGAAATATTCCAGTGGAGTGATAAGATCAAGTTTTTATTTTAAAAAATCAGAAAATAGGTTGACTTTTGCTTTGCTAAGAAAATGAATCATGCTAACAGAGGTGGCCGGTCAATTTGTGGTGGTGAGCGCATTGCCATGGCCATGGGCTGTCCCTGAGAGATTAGTGAACTTTGGCAGAAGGTTTGCAGCTCTTGAAAGCTCGTTCTCACTCCCCACCTGCCAGTGATTAAATACTCAGAGCTCCAGTGCTCCTAAAGAACATGACTTGTCAAGACATCTGCACATAATTCTCTTGTTTGTTCCAAGAGCTTACAAGCAAGCCTGGAGCGCAGAGCTGTATAGCTTGATCCTCAGCTCCCTGAACAGCCTGCCCAGGTCAACCCCCACTTCAGGAAGGTGGGGGAGGGTAACAAAAACAAGGAAGATGAATAGACACCTGTTAGTTCAGTGTTTCATCTGTTTTCCTCTCTTCTTTATCCATGTCACTTTCTTTTAGAGACATGCACAGATCAACCACCTGTCTGAAACTGCAGGCACGTTGAGTCAGACAATATTCTAGAATCCCTGTATTTTTATTAATCAAGGGAATAATGAATAAAAAATCAGTAAAAAGAAACTGACTTATAGATTTGTTAATGGCTGAATTAACACACCATAAAGGGCAGGAGGAAATCAGATGTGGGGCTTACCTGGGGTGGCATTTATGTAATAATCGTGCCTCCCATCCTTTTGATCCTTGGGTCCCTTTCTCCACATCACACCTGCTCAGTCCTACTTCCCCCTGCTTGAAATGCTTCTCTGATCCTTTCAAAGCATAGACCCCCGTCCCTTTCTTCAAGACTTACTTCTCTCACAAAATCTCCTTTATGTTTAAAGCCACTGTACTCAGTCCTTTGACAGAATTCCTCTGGCATTTAGACAGTTCCTTGACATTTAAGACTTACTCAGCAATTGCCTAGAACTTCCTTAACTGTTTCATTTATATAAGTTCCCTCTTCCCATACACATCACAAACCCATCAGGGTTACATCTCAAGCCTGACTCACGCCTGTGTGTTTTGATTAGGCCCAGCAGGCCTAGCGCTGAGCTGTGAATTGGACAAGAAAGTGAGTGTTTTGAGGAAATGTGCTTTGGAAACAAAGTGAAGTGATTTCCTTTTGATACAGGGCAGCAAGGAACAACCTGGCCAAGAGCACTGCCCAAATAGCTTACCGGTCACTGTCTGAGTTCTGCGTCTGCACACACAATTGCAAAACTGTTCAGGCTCAGGGAACAGTGGGATTTACAGGGAAAAACAGAGAGTTGCTGAGGCCAAACATGGCCTTTACCTCACCTGAAGCAGTGTCCAGTGCTTTTCAGTCCTAAACAAAACCAGCTAGATGGCATCTCCCCACCACCGAGACACAAAGCTCCTCTCCTGAACAACAGGCCACATGTCCAAGATGGCGGCTCCCTGCCTCTGCTGACCTGGAGCACACAGCATCCCCACTCCAGGTCAGCTTCCGACTCATAAAGACAACAGAAGACACAACAGGAGACATTCTCGGAGATGCTGGGATGCCCTGGAGAAGCACCAGACAAGTGACCCCAAGACAGCAGCTGCAGCAGCTGGACGACCCTACAAACAGCCTCACACACAGCTCAGCGAGGCGCCCGGCTCCAGGTCTTCGCCTTCCCTGCCAGGCTGTAACAGCAGCAAAACCAGGAACCGTTTCAGTCTCTCGGCTACTTGCAAGACCTCCAAACTTTTCCTCTCTGAGGTTGGCTGCTGGAAGCCTCCATCTTCAGAGGCCCACAACAGCCTTCTGGAAGACTGGAACTGTGGGGGCCAAAATCCACTGACCCCAAAAGCTGAAGATCCGAAAAAGCTGTATTCCCAGGACCGAATGAGTATGTGCCCCTTCTGCAGTCCCTTATATTTCTCATCTGTTGCTCTACCCCCAAATGCGATACTTCTGAGCATTTTCCCTTGAACTATCTGTCCTCATCAGCAACCCCTTCCAGGGGGCCCCACCTATAACAGTCTTTTGGCTTCAGCCACAGGTTACACTTTCTCTTCTTTGCCCATCCCTTACTCTTTGCTATTAATATTAAGGGCCCAGTCCTTTAATACTAATGTTAAGGGATCAAAGGGAGCAAACCATCAGCAGGGAATTTCCACTGCACTTTAGTGCTGAAATGCTGGCGGTGGCTAAGGCCTGTGATCGTTTTCCAAGAACATCTTGCCTGGCTGAGGAAAGTACTCCCCCAGAGCTGACTTACCTCTCTTTGGTCAATTTTCCCATCCTTTTGCTGTGGGCTTCTGACAATTTCATGGTAGCATAACTTTCATGTCCATGTCTTACCCATGAGCCTACAATGAAAGAAGTTAGTTATCTGCCTAGAAAACGGCAGTACTCTAAGCGTGGGTATCATACGACAGCAACTTTTAACAAAACGGTATGAAAAGTTAAGTCTTCCTTCGGTGAGTGTTAGCACTGATTAAAAATAAAATTGCTGGTAATTACTATTAGGTGTATCATTTTATCTCCTTCAGAAATGGACTCTTTTGATCCAACAAGTTTAGTTTCAAAGTGTTATGTGCTTTGAAGCTTTACACACTTTGATTTTTTTCCTTTGATTCACTGAAGGACCTGATGTATGTAAAAGTTTATGTGCCCCCGGGAAACATCAACTTCTAAGGGACAATTTAGAAAGAACGACTGATAAAAACTCTACTCAAATAAAATCTAGAAAGATGAACTATGCTTTTCATCACATCAGAAAATGGTGACACGGATCATTTTGAGCTGCCGAAGAACCCTTTGACTCCCAGTCCTTACTCACCTTCAGCGACGAGACGGGAGTCCACCAAGCTCCGGCAGCTGTGGTGGCAAATGGCTCTGTGTCTTTAGCCACCTTCCCTCGTCCCTTATTCTTACAATAAAAAGTGTCCCTTGGCCAAGAGTCAATCCTTCCTTACATATTCTAAGTTCTGTATCTTCTTTCCCCTCAGAGACTTCACTCCAGCCACGATATCATCAATCCCTCCTTCTCTAGCTATCACCCCACGTAGACACGCTAACATAATGAATTGTGGGGGGTGGGGGGCAGGTGTACAGAGCACTTGGAGGAGCTGGCCAGGTGACCGGTAGGCCTGCTACTACCACAAGGACATAGCAGCAAGAGCTCCCCAATGTCTGAACCAACCAAACCAGTGTTTAGGGGAGACATTCACAGGCAGACGTGGGCTTCAAATCAGTTTGCCCGCTGCTGTGTTTTGTTATTATGGAGGCTGGCAGAGTTGATAAAGATAAGCAATTATTTGCGCATGTTAACAATGAAAACAACTAACTTGATTTTTTTTATTCCATAGAAGAGCCATTCATTAAATTCCTGAAGAAGGTTCTCAGTCAAAATACCTTTTCTCAAGATATAGTAAAAATGAGGATAAACTTAAATTTTCCCTACGTCTTTTCACTTCCAAGTAATCCCAAGTACTAGACTCATTCAGTTTGCCTGCCCATGGGGTGTAATTTAAATAAGCTACCAGTTCACAGGTAGTTCTGACTTGGCTGATGTTCAAAGCCCCCGCTTCACTTTGGGGCTAGCAAACAAGAAGGTGCAAACAATATTCTCAGAGCTGTCAGGGTTGCTGGTAGGTAATGGATGACCTCAATTGTAATTGAGTCTGTGCCCAGAATACCTGTCTTTTAGTGTTCACACTGATTTGTAATTTCCTCCCCAGAGCACATCAGGTCAATCAAATAATGTGAATTTCACACCGAAATTGAAGAAATATAGTAAGTGATACACATATCTAATCCCTGTCTTATCTCCACCCCTTGGCCCCCAGTCTAAGGAATGTTTCAGATACAGCTCTACAGGCTGGTCCCAAAGTCAAATATACTTAAGACCACCATTGACCTTTCTCTGGGAACGAGTAATAGTTGGAAACTTTATTCTCTATCTTTTTCATGCATAGTTGGCATGAGGGGCTCACCTTCTATAACATCCATCTCAAAGTCTGCTGTTCACAGCCCCAGGCAAGGACTTCAAACAGGATCTAACATCAAAATCATGTAGGGAACATTTTAGAAAAGAGCCCTGGGCTCACCCTGGATTTACTGACCCAATCTCAGGTCACAGAGTCCCAGGTGATTCTGATGCCCACAAGAATCAGGCACTGGGAACCTCTCTACGGCAAGTTCCCTCCGGAAGCATTTTCCAAAAGTCAGCTCCAGGATAACGGAGGACTGTAGCAAGACCCAGATCTCATTTTTTCAAAAGATTTATTTATTTATGGATATAAGAACTGGGGTGAAGGCCAGGAGTGTGGGGGGTGATAGGATCCACCAGAGACAGAGTGGGGAACAGAACAGGCAGGTTAACTGAAACACACTGCTGAGGGGAGCAGTGGGTGAGGCAGGAGAGGTCTGCTGTGCCATGTGGGTTCCCTCCCCGGCTGGCAGCAGGGATTGAACTCGTGCTGCAGAGGCTGCTGTTTGTTTCATGGTGCGTTGCTTAACCCACTGAACCAAAAGGGAGGCCCCTCCAGATAATTAATTAATTAATTATTAATTTATTTATTTAATTAATAAAAATTAAATTCTCTAGATATAGTCTCCCTATTCTTGTGTTCAAACCTCCTTTGCTTCCCGCTGCTAAAACTTTCTTATAACAACCACACCACTATCTCAAACAAATTTGCAGGAAGAAGGATGAGGGTAGAAATAGGACATCCACAGGAAATATCAAATACAAAGAGAAACGTGGAATTTTTTTTTAAATTATGTGAATTAGGTACTTCTCGAATCTTATTCCACCCTTACAAGAACACTATGAGGTGGTCTATTACCAGACTGATTTTAGTTCTAGAATGAGAAGTATTAAACATGTCACAGGGTGATGTAGCTATTTGGCTTCTAAAACTAGGAAATGGACCCAGGCCACTGAGTTCAGTGACCACAAGGGAAGCCCCCAGACCCTCACGGCATCACGGGCTGGGCAGCACAGTCAAACAGCACTGCCATGCTTGGCTCCGTTCCAGAGGAATGACAGAAGACCGTGACACTTTCTCACCCAAAAGGACAGAAGGACTAGGTTTGGGGCCTCTTCAAGAACCATGGGAGGGGCATATTGGGGGAATATGAGGCCCTCTCATCAACACCCTGCCTTCAAATTTCAGGTTGGACAAGCAGGGTGCAGCTTTGCTGCCATTCGGCAAAAGACCTATATAAGAATGCCAGGTTCCCTTCCAGGGCTGATGAACAATAGGACACAGTAGGTGGCTGTTTCCAGGGAATCACTGCAGGCAACGAGCTGAACAGCAGTAAGTACCAGCCATCAACCAGCAGATGCGATTTCAGAATCTTCTGTCTAGAGACAGCGTGTGCCGTGTGCCGGTGTGCGAAGCTCAGGGCTTCTACCCCTGGAGCTACTCAAAGCGGAATGGACACTAATAACGTAATGACCACTAAAAGCAGACACATGAGGAAGACGCCGAATGTCTTCAGGCACAGTAGGGGGGAATGGAGTCATTGAGGAAGATAAAGGACTAGGTCTGAAAAATGTGTATCAGCCCAATCCTCATTTGGGGACTAGGTAAAAATTTTGACGGACCAAAGGACTTACTAAAATAGGCTCTGAAGATGTGATGGCTATTATACTGAAATGCATACTATATTTGGGCATGCCTTTTATGTGCTGCAACTCATTTCTTATAATGTTCAAATGCCATTATTATTAAGAGAAATCTTGACTAGTATTTCTGGAACCCTTGGGCCAGAAATATTCAGGACACTAAAGGAAGGGATGGGTTATTCATGGGCACCACAATTCCTTTGATTACTTTTTCTCTTCCAAAATGCAGAAAAATTCCCCATTAGACAAGACTCAGATCCTCTTTCCTAAGAATGTAAAACACAGTATAGTGGAGAGAGAAAGGAGGGAAGGAGAGGGGAGAGAAGGGGAAGGAGGAAAGCAAGGGAGGCTAGGGGAAAGGAGGGAAAAGGAAACCAGGCTACAAAGTCTCCAGTCACACATTATCCCTTCCCTTTGCTTCCCATTTGTCCTCCCCACAGGATCATGGCTCCTTCCCACATCTGACCCTTAAGGAACATGGTGGGAAAAATACTTTCCTGGTCCCATCTTGGCGGTGTGGTCCCATCTTGGTCCCATCCCAATGATGGAATGGTTTTTCATTCTTTAGAAAAGACAGTCAGCAAGAACCTTCTCTTACTTCTCTTACTGACATTGTCTCTCAAAATAATCCCAACGCATCATTATGCTAAAAGTACCCCCTTTCCATCAAGAAAGAGGAAACAAAAGAGTGAAAAGGAGCACAGCACCTTACCCTGGCCACAGCACACCACACACATGGGAAAGCAGCAGCACCGCAAAGTCCCACAGCCCTTCAGCCAGCTTTTCCAAAGGCCCCTGGGTAAGGAATTAACTTCCGACCTTCATCCTCTTGACCCAAACCCCTGGGCCGCCACCACAGCTCCTGCTCAACTTGCTGGAGTTTGAGCTCAGCCTGTACTCCGCCTCATAACCTCTGTCCTCCCAACAGGCACGTCACCAGCAGCAGTGCTGCCCTCAGCTTGTCAGTGTTGAGCTGCAAATGATTCACAGAAGCTCCCATAAAGGGGTGCTCTTGATTCCTCCTGAGGTTCTCCTTCGTCGCTCTTCTTCTGAATCCCAAGGAAATAAGTACGGGCTCCAGAATCACAGCCCAAGTTTCATTCTGCCTCAAGGCAAATCCCTAACTGCAGCTGCTGATGCCAGCCCACCTGTTGTCTCACTGACATTCATTTCTTACCAGCTTAGAAGAGGAAGATAACGCAGGGGTTTGGATCTGTAGCTGCTTGGATGGAAGGTGGGCTGGGAAAGGAAGCTACGTCCCAACCTCAAAAGTTGAACCCTGGAAACCTCTGAGCCAAATTAATAACTAATTCCAACAGCAATCCAGATGCCTTTTCTTTCTGAAAATGGGCAATGCATAATTTTAGCTATTTTCTGTACAATAAACCAAATTATTGCTTAAAACCAAATACTAATAAAAAATGGGTGGTGAACTTGTCCCTCAAGTTGTTTTTTCCCTAAAGTTTTTGCCATATCATCTCCTGGGAAAATAGTCATTTTCTCTAAATTACACCTCCTCTTTCTGTTTCTCTGTCTTTGAGGAAAGATAAGTTTGAGTGCAATAAATCACAAGAACTTAGCAGGTCCCCAATTGAATTATAAACTGCTTTGCACTTGCCTTACCAAAATCTCTGGCCAGGAAAACTCTGATAGAATTTTGAATGTATGTATCAAAGTTAATAGCGTTCTTGCCATCTCCACACATGAATGTATTCAAGTAAATCAAAACATCAAATTCAAAATTCATTGCTACATTTCCTTATTTTGCAAACTGATAAAACAAACTTATATTAGCTCCACCTTAGCACACTCTATCATGAGGCCATGTCCCCAAATTGTCCCCACTTCAGTGAAATACTCCTGAGCTCCTGAGTATAAGATCAAATGAGTTCCTCATTAAATTGCTTGACCTTTACATACTTAAAAAGAAAAAAACATCTGATTTTTCAATCTCTGATGGTCCAACTTTATTTCCAATTTTATTTCTTATCAATGCTGACTTTTTTCAGGCTGTGGCTTTCTTAGTTCTCCCAAGAATATAATCGTTGTGAGGAGCTGTACCAAAGTTTAGTTGCAAAAACTTTACCGATGAAAACCAACTGGCTCATTGGCCTTTTCCCTACAGGAAGAATATATAGAAATTTCCAAAATCTCATTCATCTTTGATGCTTTAATGATTTTCTCAATGAATCATGACATACCCTTTCCTCACCTATGTTCGTTCATTTTCTAATACAACTGTATAACTGGACAAACTACCGTCACTCAAGTCTGCAAGACACAGGCAAGGCCTGTTCATATCAATAGTATTTTCTCAAAAATGAAATATCAGGTTTCCTCTCACCAAATACAAGGTGGCCAGCACTCCTGGTGGCCCGCATCTATCCCAGTTTAACCCAAGCTCCCTCAACGTGACTAACCCCTCAGTCCTGGGCATCTGGCAACACAAAAGAATCAGCATTCTAAACTTGGCAGCAATACGATGTGAGAAAATGTCTACTCGTGTTTTCTCGGACACGTGACTTGGCTATAAACATGGAATAGCCAAAAATCTACAACCGTGCACCCACATGCCAGATGCTGGGCACCAAACCTGACTTGTCTTATAAAAAATGCACTGGCCAGGCCTGCTCAAAAGCAATTATGCCTGCTCAAAAAGTGAACCCCCAAAACCGAAACACAGGGCTTCAGTCCAGACATGCCTCTGCTTCAGAAGGCAAAAGCTATTATGAATTTTTATGAATTGCATTAAGAATGACATCAAGTTTGATCTGAAACAGACACTCAATGCTCTTCCCCCTCACATTATCCTAAGTCACCATTAAGAGATTTAATGGTGATGGAGTAAGCACTAATGAAACAATATTAAAAATATTATGTTTATTTAATGTCTTAAATGGACCAATAGTGTTTTTGTCCTAGTAGATATAAAACAGCAAGGAAATCATCTGAACATTTATTTAGATGCTTAGAGCAATCATTTTTGTTAGCTGGAGGTGCTATGTATACTGGTGAAGGGCGAACTGGACCAGCTGTGTACATTTCCCGTAATCAGTTTCCTCTATGTGAAATAATATCGTTATATCTTATAGATAAATTAGCATTTGGAAAGGCTGGTAGACAGCAACCCCTTAGTAAATGTTAGTGACTATTATTATCTTTGCGCCAATGATACTTGGACTGTGATTCTACAGCCCGTCCTTATTTCCTTGGGATGCAGAAGGAGAGCAGTGAAAGAGAACCTCAGTGAGGACTCAAGAGCACCCCTTTATGTGAGCTTCTGTGAATCGCTTGCAGCTCAACACTAACAGGCTAAGTTGTGCCAGAGAGGGCGGCACTGCTGCTGGTGACGTGCCTGTTGGGAAGGACAGACAGAGGTTACGAGAGGAATAAAGGCTGACTCGAACTCTGGAAGCTGAGTGCTTTCCGCCTGGTCTGATGATGGGGAACTGGGCATTGTCCGTGGGTTCTCATGCCCCACTGCCGTTGACTCCATGGGCATTAACTCCCCTGCAGTTCTGGGCCCCAAAACAGGCAAGAACTGACTGTCTCCTAGCGTGAAGAAAGCAGTGAGGCAGAGAAATGGAGAATCTTCATCAACTTGATTCTATATGAAATGTATGCCTTAAAGCATGGGAAGATTTTTCTAACCTGGCTTTTAAAATCACTACCAAATTTCATATTGTGATTTTTGTTTCACATTTTTAAATTTGTCTTCTTGAGTCTTAAATATTTTTTTTAAAGTTTCAAATATTTTAACCAAATGGATTTAACTGTCCTGAAACTTCTGCAGAAACAGTTCGATAGGAACAAGCAAGCCATGCCAGCCCAACTCCAAACCCTACGGGCTGTGGACAGACACTGAGAATTCAAATTCTCTGAAATTGGTATCATAAGCCCCAACCCAGGCAGTAACTACACCCCGTGCAAAATGGCATGGAACAGGTAGAGTGCAGGGCAAGAAGAAAGTGATGACAGCAATAGAATAACAAAAGCAGGAAAGAAGAGAGAGCAGAGCAGGAAAGAGAGGTTTCTATCAATTTCACCTAGGAAAGATGCAATCATTTCTCAGTAAAATGAAATTTCCCAGTAAAAGGAAATGATGCACATTGATGGAATCATCATAATCCATTCAGTGTTTCATTAAGTGTTCAACCATATGATTCCAAAATATTTCCAAATTTATCTCTTCATGGTTGTTATTCTTTTTTCTTTTTTTACTTTTCCAAATTAATCTCCTGGATTTTGACCATATCGCCTCATTTTTTTGCAGCAAGAACACTTAGTCTACCATGTTAAGCTTTATTTTTCTTTCAACAGCAGACAGAACCGAAAAAATAGAGATGAAGCAATCTGAAGACATGATCCATGTTTTTATCATTTTTCTCCTAAATCTGTTGCAGCTTTCTCCTTGATGCCTATGTGACAGGGAGACGTCATGGTTCTAAATCTTACCCAGATCCTGTCTCCCTTATTTCTGCCAATTCACTACCACCTATTACTTTCTCAAAATCCAGTCTAAAAACTCACTTTCTCAAGTCTTCCATGGATCTCTCCCTGACTCTTCCTTCTCTGCTCCCTCTTGCTCTGACTTTCCAGCCTGTCACCTTCCGTGTTTTGCTGTACATGTGCACGCTTTGCTCGCCAGACCCAGGCTCTGCAAGACAGCAGTGGCTCCCACCACACAGAAATATTTTCAAACTGCTAGTCACGGGCCCATTGTGAGGATGCTATCAAGTAAGTGGATTCAAGCAAGACTGTTTGAATGAAATAGTAACTCTCAAAATGCAAAACAAGTAGCAAGTACATGAATTATTTCATGAAACTTGTTTTTTAATGTCATGGATATAAAACATTCATTTCAGGCATACAATATAATGACTCCATTTTTATATATATTGTGAAATGACTACGATAAGCCTTTATTTCAAGCCCACATTGAGTTACAACTTTTTTGTCTTTCACGATAAGAGCCTTTAAGACTTATTCTTTTTGCAATTTTCAAATATAGTGTGGTATTATTAACTATTAGAACATTCTTTTATTGTAGTTAACGTGAATAATGCTTCAATAAACTTAGGAGTGCAGATGTCGCTTCCAAATTACATTTCTTTTGAGAGACACCAAGAAGTGGGATTGCTGGATCATCTAGTAGTTTTATTTTTGTTAAAGATTTTATTTATTTATGCAGACAATAAGTGGAGTACAGGCCAAAGGTGTGGGGGGTGAGGATTCACCAGAGACAGAGCGGGGAGCAGAACAGGCAGATCAAGTGAGCAGCGGGTGAGGCAGGAGAGGTCTGCTGCGCCATGTGGGTCCCCTCCCTGGCCAGGGATCGAACTCACGCCCTTGTGCCTCAGAGGCTTCACAGTGCGTGTTTAACCCCTTGCACCACCAGGGAGGCCCCATCTAGTAGTTTAATTTGAAATTTTTGAAGGAAGCTGATTTTACAAAAACTGCACCAATTCACACTCCCACCAACAGTACACACACTTGTTTACAGCATATTTTTTGAATAGCCACCGAAGAGGTGTGAAGTAATATCTTCTTGTTGCTTTCATTTACATTTCCCTGAGAGTTAGCTACGTGGACTTCCTTTCATGTGCCTGGTGGCCATTTGTATGTATTTACGTGAAAGAAGTCTATTTATGCTCCATTTTTCACTCAGGTCATTTGGGTTTTTCGATTGTGTGTGCTTCTTACATATTTTGAATTAACCTCTTCTCAGAGGTATAATTTGCAAATATATTCTCCCATCCCACAGGTTATCTTTTCGTTCTGTTGGTTCTTGATGGTTTCCTTTGCTGAGCTAAAGCTTTTTCAGTGGATACAATCTCCTTTGTTTATTTTTACTGATATGGCCTGTGTCTTTAGTGTTGTTATCTCTCTCTCTCTCTCTCTCTCTCTCACACACACACACACACACACTCACACAGTCCAGACCAATGCCAGGAAGCTTATATTCTCCAGGGGGTGGAAATAAGAAGCTGTAATGGGTTGGTACACATAACCCACTGAACACAAAACAGTAAGTATTTTTGTGTATCAGGCCTCCAACCTGCGAGCACTTATTTTGTCTTCTAGATCTTTTTACTCAGTGCTCACATCTGGATGGCCCAGCCCCACTGCCTGCTCCCCATCTGCAGCTTTCTCCCTGATGTCCAAATCAAACAGAGCAAGAGCCGGGGTCCCCCCCAGGCATCATCCAGCGTCACTCACCTCCTCAGTGTCTCACATTCCAGGTGAACCTACCGTCAAATGTCGTTTCAAAAAATAGGAAAATGACTTTAGAAATCAGTCCTTGGCAGACCCTTTCCTCCCCTATTTTCCCACCCATGCAACAGCAATGGTGTCTCCTGCACTTCACTGAAAACTGAAGAGCCTCTTTCCCGTCGCCTGAGTGAGTTTTGGACTCTGCCTGCAGCACTGAGCATGGTTTCCTCGGGACATCGTGTGCCAATTAGTCATTACAGGCTTGAAAGCACAATGGCACGATGGGTACAAAGCATCCTTTCTGCCTTCTCATTTTTATTCAGTGTGTCAGATATATGAAATTTGGAGAGCAATTTCAAGTGAAGTTGCTCTAAGGCAGGGGTGGAGAACAAGCTATGACAAAACTCTGACTCAAACAAACTCTCACTTCTAGTACTTGCCATCACGCCACCCTGATACACTGCATCCCTCTAATTCTGTCTTCAAATTAAAATAAACTTAGAAGTGCCAGACAGAACATTGTAATGTAATACTGCGGTGCCTCTTTTTATCCCATTAGCCTTTATATTTGAATAGCTCTTCACAGATTACACAGAACTGGTAGACACATTTTATGGACTCTGAGAGCTGAATGGGAACCTCAAAAATGACTTAATCTTACACACTCCTGTGATTCTAACAATGCCACGATATTTTTATATAAGTATCATTTCCATTTTGAGAGCACCAAGAGTTCACACACTTTCACAGACCACAGAGTTGAAAAGAAGGAGAATCAGAACTATCCCCAGGCTTCTGAGTCCTGCTCCTGAGCTGTCACTCCGCTAACTGGTGCTGCTAAGGGACTAATGTACCTCAGTGAGTCTTCTAGAACACAGAGCTTTCTCTCTCTAAATGGTTAGCTATTGGTCACCCTTGTTAATACTCATTACTCTTTCTTAAATCATTACACTTTTATGTACCTCCAGAAAACAGTTCTGTGTTCCCTTTTAAAAAAAGACTTTGTTCCATCTTGTTCCAAAATCCAACAGAAAAAGGTGATAGAAATTTGACCCAAAAGTGATGAAAAATGTTGAAATGAAAGTTAAAATTTTTACTTTAGTGAGAAACACATTTGTGTTCGTGTCTCTTTTGGAATTATGAAATAACAGCCAGTGACACATCTGCATTGTGTCAAATGCTGTTTGTACCGAATGCTGCCCAGCAGGAAAGCAAAGTCTGCTTAGGGGAAGCCTAGCACCAGCTTGCAGAGCAGCTGACAGAGAGGCAACGACCTGGCCTTCACCAGCCCAGAGACCCACGTTTGAATCCCAGTGCAGAGACCTACCATCTGCCTGACTGTCACTGTTCCGTGCCTCAGTTTCCTCACTTCACATAAAGTCTGTGTCCATTGGAGCTAGTCATTTTGTGTACTTGTCCCATTTTCTACTGCTGTGTAGACCCTACCACCCAAGAGTCCATGCTGCATCCTAGTTGCTTCCAGCCAGTAGGAAGCATGTTAGTACACCGGGGGAGAGGGCAGAATGAAAACCAGGGAGGGGATTGTGACATTGAACCAGCTGAAAATGATGCGGACAGCAGTAAGGACAGTGGTAGTTCAGCCAGAAGAGAAGACACGTTCAAAAATATGTAGGAAACTAAGTTCGCAGCACTCAATAGAGTTGAAGGAGACAAACAGATCAGAGATAACTACTCAGATTTATCTTAGAAGAATGGAGTTGTTCTCGCCTTAGGATATATTCTGATTTTGATAGCAAACACCAGAAGAGTAAACCACTGACCTTCTTCCGCTACAAAGAAAATATGCAGATCGTTCCCCTGGACCCGGACCTCGATGTAAACATGTGTGCACGTTTGTATCACTTTCTCATCTATGGTAGACAGTAAAAGTAAAGCTAATAGTTCCAGACCTTGTCCTTATCCTACATGAAAATACAGAAAATGTCAGAGCTACGACATCAGTACCTGAATACCCTGGCATCTTCCAATCCCGTATAGGCAATTCTGTAGTATAAAAAGAAAACAACTGCAAGAATTAATGCTCCAGTTACTTTTGTAAATAGCCAAGAAGTTGGAGGTGGGCTCCTGCCGATCATCATCGTAGCATTTCTAAACTGTCTAGGCGTGTGGGCAACCATATCTGCAGTTAAATCTGCACGGGGTGATGCCATCTCCTAGGAGATTTCTAGCCCTAATCCAGAAAGCCAGGATTTATACCAGAGACAAAGTTAATTAAGGGCCTAACTAAAGGTTGTTAAGTCCTGTGAAATTAAATGTGGATAACGTGTCTTTATTGAAAGATGAGCTCTTCTCTCTCTTTTTTTTTTTTTTTTTGTTCTGTTTTGTTTGGTTTTTGCAGGGTCTATGTAAAAAGGCAGGGAGCTATGGTGCAGCTAAGGAAGATTTTGACCTCTTTGGGGTACCTCGGTACACAGGTTAGTGATACTGATAGACCCCAAAAGATGTGAGATCTGAGGAATATTTATATAGTGATAGAGGGAAAGTACATCAGAAAATAAGCCCCCCAAAGGGCACTTAAAACACATGATCCATTAACAAAAGAACCGATCTTTTAAAGAATTTATCTTAGGCTTGGTTTGGAGTATCTCAACAAATCGTCAGCAGATTTTGTGTATGAAATCACACAGGGAGTTATAAAAAGCAGCCATGCTGTGGTTCCACCCTCAGGTAATGTGATTTAATGGAATGGGATATAAATCGTGCATTAGGAATTTTTTAAAGCTTCTCACGTGAGTCTAATGTGAAGTAAGGCTCAAACTACAGTGAAAATCACCATCTTAAGTCATACTGTTTTTTTCTATTCAATTAACATGGCACACACCAACCTATTTTGTAATTTGGTTTTCATTCAAAATGAAAATAAGGGCCTCTCTGGAAACGCAAGGGGTTGAGCCCCCGCACTGTGGGGCTTCCGCTGCCACTGCAGTGTGAGTTCGATGCCTGGACAAGGAAGGAACCTGCGTGGCACAGCAGACCTCTCCTGTCTCACCGCTGCTCCCCTCAACAGTGTATTTCAGTCGATCTGCCTGTTCTACTCCGATGAATCCTCTCACCCCCTACGCTCTGGCCTGTACCCCAGCTCTTATATGCATAAATAAAATCTTTTTTAAAAATAAATAATAAAAAGAAAATAAAAATCTCTTATTTAAATACAGTGGAATGGAAATGTGGGGTGTTGATGACCTCAGCCCCCAGCCCTGCCAGTATATTTAGAGACTTGGGGGTCCCCAGTCTTTTCTGGGTCTCAGCTTCATCTGTCACAGGCAAAGTAGAAACCAAGATTACTGACCAAGTATGTTTCCTTGCACCGAGATGCCATGTCTCATTGAACTCAAAATCTCAATTTTGTGACCGTTTACTTCATTATTATAGCCGAGAGTACTAGAACACACATTAGCAACTGATGTTCTCCAGAATCCCTAGAACATTCAAATCTCATGGGAGTATCAGCTACAACCGTTATCACTTGTTCAAGGACTGTTTCCTACTGGGATGAAGGTTAGAAAAGTGTGGGCACATTTCATTCTTTTTCAAGCAAAACCAAATGATAGACACCACTCAAAAAATCCTTCTACTTCATCGGATTTACCATTTCCTCTCACCAGTGGGTTCAACAATGGGTTTTCTTGAGACCCAACTGCAGAATATGACACAAAGAAGAAAAACACCAAATACATTAACAACAAAATCCAGGGCAATGGACATTAGAAAGAACAGCCCTGGGAAGATGCTCAAGAAGAAAATTTAGTGAAGCTCACTCACATGCAATACGGACCCTCATGAGGCCTTTGGGATTCTATTTTTTTGGAAACATGCGGCATTAATTGGGATAAGACAGAAGTCATATCACAGCGATGACTAGAAAATGGGAGCCATGGGAATTATTTGAACTTCATAATAAATAGCTAGAATAGTTTGATCAGATAGATTGGAGACATGATTATTCTCAAGGGAAATACAAACTGAAATTTTTTATCTAAATTTTTTATCTATGTAAAGGATTTTTAGCAAAACAAAGGAAAAATTGGATATATTCTCCATGCTGAAGCCCATTTTAAGTATCTTCTGACATCGCTAGACATACAGCCTAATGAGTCAACTGCTTTGTGAATCCTGTAGGAAACTTGAAACACTAGAGGAAGGAAGAGAAAAATAAAAGGCACACAGAGAAATAATCAGCAGATAAGTGCTTTATTTCCTTTATGTCTAGTCAGCCTCACAGAAATGATCAGCTCTCTCCAGGGAGGTCTGTGATGCATCCATCCAGCTAACACAAATGTGCGTGGTGCCTAGAAGGTGATTCTACTTATCCCTGAGATGACTGGAGCCAACAAGACTCGCGGCTGTCTGCTCTCATAACCCTCAGCCAGGTGGGGAGTGGACCCTCAGTCACGGGAAGTGTGAACACACACGTCCATAGTGAGTGAGCTGTAGGTCCTAAGAGCACCGACCGTGACCCTCCTGTGGTCTGCTGGGTCAAGGAAAAGTAACGAAAGAAAGGCTAAGAGATCACCTTGAAGAGAAAGGCAGACTGAAATATACAAACGAAGAGGGAAGACACTTCCCGGCAGAGATAACTAGCAAATGCACAGGCCCTGAGGTTTGAGGGAATGCGTGAGTTCCAAGGACGAAAAGGAAGCCCAGGACTGAGGGTACAGTGGTGAGGGGAGCGGAGACTGAGTGGGTAGACAGAAGCCAGATCAGATGGGGACATTGGGATCAGACTTGGGGATTTTTTAATGTGTTCTAGGGGAGTCTAATATCCAGTGACCTTCTAGAACAGTGGAGTACCACTGTATCAGACCATCCTTTTATTTCTTTTCAACCAAATTACCATTTATAACCTTCATCTATAATTTAATTTCTATACACAGCAGAACCCTAAACTACAAGTCGAGTCAATTTAATGGAGTTAAATTGGCAACTGGAATTTGGGATTGAAAGACCTGGACCCTTAGGTGCAAGGGGAGGGGTGTGTGTGTGTGTGGTGGGGCAGAACCACCTGAGAGCTGCACCTGTAGCGGTCACTGGCTTCAGCGTGGAGACGGTGGCAGCAGCAGAGGGTGAGAGCCCGGGGTCAGAGTGACAGCGACAGTCTGGAGAGGTGGTGGCTGCGCTCTTCGCTTCATCTCACTGGTGTGTAAAACACAGGAGCTAGACTCGATAATCGCGTTCAACTTAGCACCACTGGGCACCAAGGGAGACATTTTGATCAGAGAACAATGTATTGAAGTCCAGTGTGCACCCCCCAAATGATAAAGTGAAAGTTTGAGGCGGTCAGAAGGCAGATTTTCTGTTACTCCCTCCAGCATCAAATACACAAGGCTTACTATTACTAAAAAAAAAAAATGCCTTGGCCTCATAGCTTCCTCTAGTTTCTGCCACCTCTTCTCTGCTCCCCATTACAGTAGAACTGCTTGAAATAGAGTTTCCACTGTAATTACAGGCTGATAGGCACCATATTAAGTCTGGAGTTTGAGAACATGGTACCCTTGCCTGAAAAAGAAGATATCCCTGACTTAAGCTCTTACTAAGGATAACATAAAACTTCTAAGATATTCTGGATTCTAAAGTTCTGCCACTCTCCAATAGAATATACATAGGCATTTATAAGTATAACTAATTATTTGCTTTTCTTTGACTTCCCTTCTCTCTGTAGCATCTATGATAAAGCTTTGCTGACTGTGCATACACAGGAAAAAATGCGCTGCACAAATGAACAAACAAATGATTACATCTAGATTGTTTCAAGTCTTTGGACCATCTCTTCCAGGGGGAGATTTAGCTTTGATTTTTTTCAAGGCTGTTGTCACTCTGTGGCCCGATGAGCAGCCGACCAGTGGACAGGCACTACCAGGGATGGTTCGGGGCCCGGATTTGATGGCTCGGCACAGGCGCCCTCGCATGCACACACGGTTCAAGGCTCTGGGGATACCAAGTTAAGACAGGTCAATCTGACTTCCTGGAGCTTACATTTTAGTGAGCCAGACAGAAATAAATATAGAAGGGCATCAACTAATGTCAGGCAGAAATAATGAAGATGGGGAAAAAATCCGACATGATTTTGTGGCTTGCGTTACTCTCTTTGTATAATATTCCTCTTGAAAAGGCATTTTCTGGTATAATTCAAAAGTAACCACCAAAAACCAAAGCATCACCGCCCACAGGAAAGAACTAAAATTCAATATTACAAGACTAGATGTAATGACCCAGAGATAAACTGCCCAAATAAGGTAGCTACGAAGTCTCAGCTAAATACTGATAGAGACTTAACAGAAGGAATTTTTATCAGGAAAACAATTGATATGTTTGAAATCCAATAAATGAAATGAAATCTCATAAACATTTTTTGAGAGCCTTGTGAACTATAATGCAACAGATGATTTCCCCCAAATTATTACAATTCCCCTAACCTCCTACAAACTCTTTTCTCAACTATGTTTACAATGTTAGCTACTTGAAATCTGTGTACCCCTTTTGCCGAGGAGGGGAAGAGAGTTAACTAGTTTTCTGTCTGGCTTGTCGCACTCCGAAGCTCACATTCTTCTCACTCTGAGTCTTTGTTATACCTGGAAGGGGTGAGAATACTCTAGCCCTCACTCTCAAAATAAATAAGTTCCTTCAGCAAAACAGAGATGACGCCATCTTCCAAGGGCTGGCCAAGTACCACAGGGGCCCTATGTCCGGTACTTTTCGAGAGTGGAAAAGCCTCAGATTGTTCCGCACCCCCGATCCTGCAGCACCTGTGAGCACTGCGGAGAACACCGTTTACTACACTATAGAGAACACCGTTTACTACACTACAGCACACGGGGCTGGCTCCAAGGAGTTTATCAAGTGCTCTGCTTCTTTTTCTCTTTTCCACCTCCTAACCCGCTCTGAGACACGTCCCAGTTCCCAAACAGCAATGCTGTCGCCGCAGGAGGGCACGCAGCCAGGAGGCAGGCCCAGGAGCTGAAGGGGAACCCCTCTGGTGAGAGGCCCAGGGAAGCAGCAGAGTTTCCACAGTCAGGGGAGTTCCTTTTTTGACTTTTTTCTATTTTTCTGCTGCTCCATGCCCAGCGCAGTCACCACTGCACAAACTGTGGACCTGTGTGGGAAGCCAGAATTCCGGAGGTGATATTTAAGCCAGAAATGAGGTGCTACCTGTACTCCTATTTTTACGGCAGCACTATCTGTAATTGTAAGACATGGAAACAACCCAAATGCCCAAAAGTAGATGACTGGATCAAGAAGATGTAGTACATAGACACAATGGAATACTATTCAGCAATCAAAAATGATAAACTAGGGCCATTTATAGAAACATGGATGGAGCTAGAAGGAATTATACTCAGTGAAACAAGTCAGAAGGCAAGAGAGAAATATCGGATGGCTTCATTACTGGGAGGAATGTGATAGAGCAACAGCTACAACAACAACAAAAAAAAAAAGAAGAAGAAAGAATGAGATCAAGGAAAAGGGCAATTACAACCAAAAGCAATTAAAAAAAACAAAACCTCAACAAGACCAAAAGGTCAAAGATAATCCAAAGGGACCATGGGAGGGGGATAGGAAGGGAGGGTAAAGACTACGGGGATGAAGGGGATGAAGGCAGAAAGAGTACAAGAGACTGAGGTGATTGGTGGTGGGAACTCCCTGGGGAATACAAATGATGTAAAATATACTTAAAGAAATTAAATTTAAAAAAATAAAAATAAATGAGGTGCTAGAGCTGCCCTAGAAGTCAGGGTGAATCCTAGAAAGCAGAAAAAATGGAAATAGGGATTTCCAAATTCTTTACATCAACAAGCACGACTTGACCTCAATCCTTTGCTTTACATGTACAGGACAGACCCCAAAAAGATAGCAAAAATCTTTAAGAAATCTATGCAATATCTTCCAGAAAAAAAGAGAAGTATTTCCCAATTTATTTTATGAGTTAACATTACTCTGATATCAAAGCAAATCAAAGATATTGCAAGAAAATGAAACTATAGACCAATGTCCATTATGAGCACAGAAAAATCTTCAGTAAAATATTAACAAATTCGATTCAATATTTTAAAAAGATACTACATTTCAGACAAATGGAACTGATGCCAAATATATAACACTGATTCAACATTTGAAGAAGCAATCAATGCATTTTATTAACAGACTAAAGAAAAATTACCGTATGATTATCAACAGATCAGAGCATATGATGAGATTGTAACATCCATTCGTTACTTCTTTAAAAGTGTCTCAGCTAACTAAGAAAAGAAGGTGCCTCTATATAAAGCCTACAACTAACATCAAAATGAATGGTAACATACATCTGAAGAGGTATATGTACCTTAATAAAAAAATATATTATTTAAGGAGTGGAAGGGTTTAAGCACAAAGAGACTGCAAAAGGGAACATTACGAAGCTGTTTTGCAGGTGATGGTCGCACAACTTTATAGTATATAAATTTATAAAATGCATTTTAAAATAAAAATAAATTTAAAATGCTGAAGTGTTTGTGGCTACTGGCCACTGCCAAAAGGGAGGAGGGAGAGGAGAAACACCCAACACCAAAGAACTGTTTCTCACTGTCCATCATGCACTATCATGCTCACCATCACATACAAAGGTAAGAATATGAAGAACCATCTTCTACATCAAATTCTTATATTGACCTGAATTTAAGTTTTCATAATGGAGTTTAAAGCTTAAAGTTTAGGGCCTCCCTGGAGGCACAGCGGGTTGAGCACCGCACTGTGAAGCATCCCCGGCACAGCAGTGCAAGTTTGGTCCCCAGCCAGGGAGGGGACCCACATGGCACAGCAGACCTCTCCTGCCTCGCCCCGCTGCTCCCCTCAGCAGTGTATTTCAGTCAATCTGCATGTTCTGCACCCCCGCTCTGTCGCTGGTGAATTCTCTCACCTCCCACAACTCTGGCCTATACCCCAGCTCTTGTATGCATAAATAAATCTTAAAAAAAATAAAGCTTAAATTTTAAACTCTAGAAACAGTTGCCTTCATCAAGAATGCCAAGTCCAGTAGCATAATGCGTATCTGCTGGGGTGCGAGCCTTGGTTCCCATCTACCCATAGATGTTCATCATCTACGGATACTGAGTAATCATCATACAGACTATCAGACATGGGTCTTTATAAATGAACACTGCGACTTGTTGACTAGTACACAAATCTCAGAAATTGTATATGCATGATGTTATACAATATTATAAACCACGGTTACTGCCACAAATATAATACAGTAATAGTAATGAATAAATAAGAATAAATGAATAAATAAAAATTTAAAAATAAAACCAAATAAATAAAAATAACAGTGGAAAAACTTACTTAGAGAACACTTCATAAATTTGTTTAATCACTAAAAAAGAAGTCACTCACTGGTTCAAGAAAATGGAGTTTACAACTCACTGAAATTTTCTGGTCTATAGTAAGTGATCTCTATTTGGCCATTTCCTCTTAAAAAATACATATTCAATCTGTTGACTTTTAGAACTCTTGTCATCCATTTGGTTATTACGTAATTCCTTTTGCTGAAGCACATCTCATATGTGTCATCTGCTTTGAGCTCACGTAATTGCTGATTTTTCCATTGTACTCTGAAAGGAAGACGCTCATCATGAGGTGCTATAGCAGGGTTACGATATCCCGCTCCCTGAAGAACTTCCCCAGCACAGATTCCTGCTATCTCATGCAGGGCACATCCACCAGCAGAAATTTAATTTGCCCAGCCTTACTAACAGTGGAAAGCTGACGACAAGAATATGTTGAACTTCTTATTCTCTTTAAAGTCTGACTGAGCAGTTGATATATACCGTACAGAGCTAGTCAGATGAAAATAGAACAATAAAAGCAATGTAAATTTGGGGCAGCAATAAAAAAAAAAAAGAATTCACAGTTCAGCATGGTCAACTAACATATCAGAAAGATCTGTATTCTCTGCACACTGTGACTTGTGGACTAGTGCACAAAACTCAGAAATTGGCTCTGGGTATTTTTTTCAATGTCTGAAACACACATACAAAAAAATCTCTCCTTGGAAATATATATATATATACACACACATATACATATATAAACATACATACATATAGGTGTGTATTTGTACATATCTGTGGGTGTTTACATTTTTACTTTTTTTCAATATATTATTTGTATCTACTACAGTATCTGGTCAAAGACTGAAGTAAGTTTTGTGAAAGAAGTGTCTTAAGAGGAGCTCTGAGGAGGAATCTGTAAGAAAGAGAGAGAAGCAAGCTAGATACGTAAAGGAAGCTCAACTAGCTAGGATGTGTCCTACTGGAAACCACGGGGACTAGCCCTCCTTAATGAGAGAGCTGGTGTTGGTACACCATGTCAGTCAGTCTTGGGGAAGGATCTGGAGAAGAGAGAGGAGTGAAAAAATAGGAGCAAAATGACCCAGCTAAGGTGGCTTCCATTTGGCCCAGAGTTAATTCTCTGGAGAAGGATGCTGCTGTGAACTGTTGGCAGCTGAGGCAGCAACCAGGAGTGGGTGTTATGAACTGGTGGTGGGTGAGGCAGCAGAAGCACCAGTGCAACCCACCTGTTTTGTAAGAACTATTGAACTGCATCCACAAATGAAACAAAATAAATCAGGAGCAAGTGGCTGAACACAAAAATAGCAGGCTTAGGTTGAAATGTATTTGGAATATGCACAAAAACTGTCTTTCAACAGGCCCCCTGGTCTTTCCATTACACTACCTTTTCCTGCCTGGCACATAGTAGGAGAGAATTAAGTGTGGGATTAAATAGATTAAATAGTTATTTGAGATATTTATTGTCCACAGAACAGTAATCTATCACCATATCAATCGAGTAGGTTTCTACAGATTTTCATAGTTTCTGTTAACATTCCTGAAAATAATGAGACATTGTGATTGACAACGATAGGTGATCTTCTGGAATTCACGCTGCAGTAGAAAAGCATCTAACGTCCTGATTAACCTTCTTTTTCGAATGTGTTTTTGGAGCTTACTGAAAAACAATAATACCTGAGTACAGCTGGATTTACCTTACAGAAATCCAAACATCTTATTTGCATTCATTAAATATCACAATGTTAGCAAGATAAAAATATTAATGGCATGTAAATGGTAATAATGACATTATTGTGACCACTTGTTTTCCACAAGAGGGTCCTGTCAGCTTGCTCAACTTACTAAGCTAATTTCACATAAAAACATAAAAAGACATTTATGAATTCAAGAATCTAACAAGTCTAGAGAAGTGAGTGATTCACTGCCAAGATGAGTGAGTCAGCCTATGTTCCTCCTTCTGCATGAGATAAGTCATTGGGATGGAACGTTCATTTTAAATTGGAGTCATTTCCACAACAGTCTTTTCAGGCTCCCAAAACTCCTGCTGCTTTTTGAGAAGTTCTTTCCTATCCTGGACAGCTACTCCTCCTTCCCACTAGGAAGAGGAAATTGAAACTGACAATATTCCTACATCCCAGAAGTAATTTGGATTCTTGTTTGTTTTATTTACTTTCATGAAAATCATATTGTGTGTTAAATTATTAAAATCCCTGTGGTTATATATTCTAAATCTCCAACTTCTGGGACTCACTGCTCACATTATAGTTTCAAGCAGAGTTTGTGCTGGACCTTCTGTAATGAACAGGACTGACATATTTGTTATGTTCAAGATTCATTTTATATGTTTCTTCTTGGGCCTGTTCAATGAGCTCCCTCAGAAAGAGCTTCATATAATAATAGCCACAAAGAGTAAAAACTCAAGTTACTATTCAGCCCCAAGTCAAATGATCAGAAATAAAGGGGTTAAAATTGGCTTTAATGGACTTTTGCCACGTATTCTGACCTTCAGAAAGATTCAGCTTTTAACACTTTATTTCCCCCCATTCTTCTGGCTACACTATGTATGATGACATCTCATGGTGTCCAGATACAATAAATGTAATAACAGCAAGACTCTATGTCCCAACTTCCTACCCAGTGGGGAAAAGTTTTAAAACTACCTACTCAACCAGTCACACAGGAAATAAGTGTGAATAAATGAGATTTATGAAAACTCTTGTCCTTAGCAAAAAAGACATGTGACATAGATACAAGAGTGAGATAACTGGTAGCAAAAAAAAAAAAAAAAAATCAGTTCTGTGTTATTCAAATAGAAATCTTATTTCATATACTATAGGCACGTCTCAGGAATATATCATCTTCAGTAAGATTTAAGCGGAAATGGGAGTCCACTGCAATTCTCATGCTGAAATGTGAACATGGAATAAATCTCTAGTAGCTAAAAATGCTTTGAGCAAAACACTACAAGGATCAGTAGGTTTACTGGAGTATAATTCAGTCTCCATGTTTACTTCCAAATTCTCCATTAAACCCACAAATTCATCTATTGATATGGATCTATATTATTTTTTATCACCAATAATAAAAAAATCAGTACCTTTAATCTGGCAGATAGTAATACTTTTCATATCTGCTGTAGTGTCTGTAAATGAGACAAATCAAAGTGCAGATCTTAAGAGAATTTGGAGAACAAATCCCATTATAGAAATGTAATTTACATAAAAATGGAGACTCATTTGTGGAAAGAGCTGAAAGACTTTTACTAAATTGATTTTCCCCCATTAGAAATACAAATTGAAACAGAAAAAAAATGCTCTCCACCCCCCCCCTTTATTTAAGTGCACGTTAATACTAAAGATAAATATTTTTCTTTACTTTGGAAGTGGAAGTAAGTGATGGGCTTCTCTGGACACTTATAGGGTGGGCGCCTGGGCTCTAATAGAGAATCTTTCCCAAATCATGGACCACCAGATCAATTCTGATAAATGACAAATGGCATGTGGATATTTGTGGTATTTCTAGGGGAAAACAGCACAGAAACAGGGATTTTTTTTTAATTATAAAAGAAACATTATTGGAGATTATTGGAATTAAGTTTGCAACACACAGAAACGTTGTAATAAGGAAGTGGGGGCAGTTCACTTAGGTTATTCACATCCTACTTCCAATGGATCAGGTGGCATCATTGCAAGAATTCACTTTGTAGCCATTTCTCTTTTACTTACTCTCCAACTCCCCTGAGATCCAGCAACATAAAATGTTCTTATGGGAATTATCTATTGATTTGCTCTGAAACCTTAATGTGTCCAACAGGGATCTTTACATGGCACTATTATATTTGCCCAAAAGTCATCACACTGTGTGCATGCTGCAGCGTGGATTCCCTGGGAAACACTCTAAAAAAAATTTCCTGGGGAGGGTTCTAGTCAACACCTGTGGCGGATGAAGGCAGCAGGTGTTTACAGAGGGAGCAGCTGGAGTGGAATGTAGTCAGACCTCAGATGGCCTCACTGGGCTTGGGGAGGGACTCAGCAGAGGCTGATTAGCCAGCAACCTCCCTCCCAACCTTTGGGAACAAGTGCTTCCGTTCTGGGGGGTGGGGATGAGCTAGGGGCCATGCACCCCAGTATCCACAACAGCTCCAGAGCCAGCTCTGATAGGAGTGTGTACACATTTGGGAGGTTCCAAGACCTTGCTTCTTCTGTTTCCATTCCAGTGTTATTTTCTCTAATTGCTCATCAAAGTGATGTTTTAAACACTGTCCATTCAGTCTGGTGACGTCAATATGGTTATTGAGCCTGAGGCATAATATACACTGGTAAATTATTTGTGGAATATTTATATTTTAATACAGTTTACATTAAAATAATAACCCAGGGTTTCTTAACAGCTCTTGATATTTTGGACAAGGTGACTGTTCGCTGTGTGGGACTTTTTAGTGCATTGTAAAATGTTCAGCAGCAACCCCAGTCTCTGCCCAATAGGTGCCAGCAGTACTTTTCCTCACAGTCACAACCAAACTATCTCCAGACATCACCAAATGTCCCTGGAAGCGACATTCTCCAACACTTAGCCTCCTGTGAGCGAGCCTGCCAGGCTCACACCCTCAGGCACAGCACCTGGGTTTGAGATTACCCAGTTTGAACACCCTCTTGCCTCTCACCAAAACAGACTCTTCTTTTGGAACTATGCTCAAGACTGGAGAACGTGTGTGTGCCTTCCATAGAGTCGCTGAGGCGTGGAACTGTCAGGCAGTCAATGTTTTTCTGAAATGTATGTCCTTTACCTCATGACAAGAGTATGGAACATTTTAGTCACCTGAATCTGGGTAACCAAATGAGTGAGGAGGCTGTAGAGAGCCAGAGCCCGGAAGCCCGGGCATCTCAGACACATCCACCTCCAGGAAGGAACTGAAAGCCCCAAGCCACCCCGGAGCGAAGCTCAACCAATCACCACTTGACAAACTTCCCAGCTCTCAGAACTGCGCGGATGACAACCTTCTCTGCACAGAGGGAACCTCAGCGTAACTGGCCTTTTGTGCATAGACAAGCTCCCCACTCCCTCAGCAAGTCGACCCACAGCCCCAGTGCTGCTCGGAGGTGTTCCCGAGGCTGCTGTCCTAATAAAGCATTTTGCTCGGTGAGGTCTCATTCCTTCTGGGAAGACACTAGGCTGACACCTTAACCCCCCAAAGCCACGAACGTGGTATCTTTCTTCCCCACTGTCTGTTCTGACACTTCCGAGAGCACAGGTCATGTGTCGGAACTATGTGAAGGGGCAATGGACTGGGAAACAGGATGTGAGTAAATGTTTAAGCACCTCTGTGAGGAATACCTAAGTCATCTCCACAACAATCTACCTCCAGGACCAGACAGGCTGAAGGCTGATTTAGGAAGTGGAAACACTCTAAATATTTAATAATCAGTAATGACCCTTCATACGAGGCCCCCAAGAGAAAGGAAGTGAGCCTTGGCGTACAGGCGGGCACCTGTTCTCACTTAGCGCACTCCCTCACCTGGAAAAGGGATATGGGCACCCCTCTGGGCTCTGTGGGTCATATTTAAAATCAGGTTTACGCCTGGCCAGGGAGTGACCACATGGCGCAGCAGAGCGTCCTGTCTCGCCCACTGCTCCCCTCAGCAGTGCATCGGTCAGTCCACCTGTTCTGCATAAATAAATCTCTAAGTATATATATAGTATGTAACACTGCATATTTTTTAAAAATCAGATCTACAGAAAGGACAACTTAATGGTTGAAAACAAAGACATTTAAAATTCAATATAAATAAAAACACTTTGTTTTTATGTGTTGTTCTTCTAAAACAACCAGCCCTGAGAATCATGTGCTCAGAGACAAGAAGCATTTATTTATCTAAAGGACAGCAGCTGTGACCATTTTATAATGAGTCTCCATTCTCCCTGGTATATCCGTTACCCTTCCTAAGCACGAAATCAAACATTGGTCCACAGGGAAATTTGCCACCACTCGTCTGGGCTCAGACTGTGACTTCTACCCTTGGAGTCGGAGCAGAATGGAACAGTGAGGAGATATTTTGAACCAATTCTGGTTTATTTCCTTTGAGTTCTCTAATGGTGAAGTGTTTTGTTTCCAACGCCATTAGGGATGAGGTTAGCTGATAAGGACTAATGGGGTCCTCTATTTTAAAGAATATTGCAAAATAAGAGGATGTGGCTGTTGAAAGGTCACTGGCTTTTAAGATTAGTTATAATTTAGAAATTACAGTGGGTGAATTTTCCTGTTTTTAGACAAACCTCTTTAAAATAACATTCACTTAACTGTAAATATTGACACAAACGTGAAATAACTCATGTGTTTCCATTTTAAATATAAATGTATTATTTTCAGTCAAACAATATGTTTTTCACAGTATTTGGAAACTGGCTAAATTTTCCAAGTCCCCCATGCGCCTTAGCTCCTATTTGCCACTAGTGGGCGCCACAGGAACAGGGAGCAGAGGCTCAAGGGAAGAACAGCTGTGACTGGAATACCATGGAATGAGTAAAATTTAATTTGAAAATTGTAATTTAAGAGAAACTAGATACTATAGATCATCTTCTCCCTAAAAAGATAGAGTTTGTTCTTTAATTTAGTGCCTCCCAAACAAATCTTACCTCTTGTGTTAGAGGAAAATATGTTGTAGAAATAAGTGGAATCTAAAGAGCCACTCAGTGGCCAGTATATGCAACAGCTGTTCTAAGAGTTTCCCAAGGCCTTGCCCTCGTTTCCACCTCTGTTGCACTGTTCCCTGGTGATCAAATCCAAGGGCAATAATGGGCCATCAAATGCCTCTCCCATTAGTCTTGCGAAGACCTGACTCACATGTTATAAGTTCAAAACTGTTGGAAAATCAGAGCTATAGTGGAACAAACAAAATAGTGTATCCACTTTGTATCTGTGTGATTTTGAGCAAGTGACTATCTTCCTGAGACTCAGTGTCCTCTTCTAGAAAAGGAAGAGAACACCACCTATTAGGACAGTTCTCAAGATCAGGGATATTTTAAGTGTCTGAAACATCTTAAGCTCTCAACAAGGCAGCTATTGCTCAGAGGAGCCTCAGTCTACGACCCAGTGTGAGGTGCCCCATTGGCCAGGTGGTAAATGTTGGCCTCAGATAATGTCACCGTGACGTCCAGGCAAAATACATGTTAGCTTCCTTCTGTCTCTCAGGAGAAGTCCTCCAAGTGAGGAGTCCTTTCAATTAATCCGTTTATCTGTCTTCTCTCTGACATCTTCCTCCCTGAAGATTAGGCAAGTTGTCTGTCCCCTTCTAAAAATTCTGCCCATCTCGATTTCTAGGGCCAATCTTTTCCATTTTCAGTGGGAAATACACAAGATCCAGGTGATCACTCCTGATATTTAATATCAAGAAAGTTTTGTCATTTGGTTTTGAATTAAAGCCAGTTTTAGAAACAGGGCTCCTCTTTAGCCCACGTGCTTGTCAAATGGCCACTGTTCCATAAGATACGAGGCGGCCCTACGAGATGGCCGTCATTATCCCCACTTTTTGGATGAAGAGCAGGTTCAGAAAGGTTGGGCGACTTGCTCAAATTGCGCTACTGCAGGGGAAATGAGTTTAAAATCAGGTTTTTTTCCATCTTCCAACCCCCCACCCCGCCATTAGCATCTATGACTGGCACCTGAAGTCTTGCATGTGCACCTGTGATTATGGGTACCTGGGCCCAGAGAGCACGGGACATGCATATATGTAAATGGGGACACCTGTGCCAAGGGGTGTGGGGTTACAGGGAGGTGTCATTCTAAGGCAGTATGATGACCACTGAGAGGAGACAGCTAGAGACATACTGAGAGAGAAAGCTGGTCTGTCCCCCGATTCAGCATTAAAGGCCTGTAAAAATCTACCAAAGGCTCCAACACAGCTGCAAACACTTTGAGCTCGCCACACAAAAGCACATGGACCCCTGTACCTACAAAGTCGGCAACATCCCACCTCTCCGTCTAGAAGGAATTCCCCAAGATCACTGCATGACATTTCCAGAATAGATACAGCGCTATTCTGGTGATGGACTCACCGAACTCTGCAGGGAGACGAAATGGAAACGTCCTCAGTGAAGTCGGGGAATGTGAGCCCGCGAGCAGTCCTTCGGGGTCGGCAACCGGCTCCGCTGCATTCTTAGCTTCCGGCACACCACCCAGGAGTATTTCTCTAGCAGGTGTTCTTCACCGGCCCTGGGTTGTCTTGGGGTCTTTTGTTGTGGATCCACTAACAACACTCGAAGCTCTTGCCTTAGCCACTTCGGGAATGTGGATTCCTGACTTGGCTCTTTAAATGTTAACCAAATACCACAAAAGCCTGACTAGGTCATTCCCGCAGCTAACTCTCATAGAAGGTAAAGGCACACCCACATGTACCTCACACAACTATGCTGACTGACGTGCTTCCAAATAAACTGCGGACTTCGTAAGAGTCATCAAGTCTCGTGCGTATGTTCTGTTAAAATTCCCTAAGCGAACAAGCTAGTGTAATCATGCAAACAAAGCTTAATTTAGCTTATTTTTTGCACTAAACTGACCTGGCTTGTTTCTTGTTTCTGCCTTTGGAAATCACAGGCTAAACTCCCAAGGCTGATTGTAAAGTAACCTGTGAACAATTCCCTATCATTTAAGACAACTTCCCACTCTTTACGTTCCTGCGTGACAGTAAGCCCCTGAATCTCATCCCATACTCTGGCTTGACTGTCCCAGGTTTACACGTTGTCTTTTTGGTGAGGGCACAATAAAGTTTTATTAATTAGTATTTTGGAGACATATCAGCTTTACTTCAGTTATTTCTGCTCTTTTTGACAGTTTCATATTGAAATTAGACTAGATATCACTTCTGATCAAGAAGATAATTATTTAATTCTGGAATTTAATTCCTATGACATTGTCTTATACCCACATTATAAGTCCTTGCATTCAAGAACGCTGCCAGTGGGGCCAGGAGCTGTTTGAGTTCAATTTCCTATACTTCCTTTACCCCCAGAAACTTTAGGGAAGGAACCTTGTCATCAAGTGAGTCTTTGAGATGAGGGTGGAAAAGGAGGCATGAATTCTTGACAGCGTGTGGGGGAGACTGCAGCACTGTCAAAGCCAGACAGGGCACAGCAAGGGTTGGCATTAGAATTAGCTGGAGCCAGCTAAGCCTCCATCCAGCAGGCAGCCCTGCCAGGTCTGTGGGTGGTTGAATGAGGGAAACAATAGGGCTGGATGATGGGCCAAGAAAACAGGATTTCTATCTGCTGCTGTGCTCCACGGTTCTCAAAACTCATCAGGCAGATAATACCATGAGCGAGCCCCCGACGGGTCTTCTTCTGCAGGCATCCCCCTGAAAGTAACATGAAAGTTCATATTGCACCATTTTGCTGTAATAAAAAGCATACACCAGGACAAGTTTTCACTAACAGAATGAAATCCGAAAAGGATTTCCACTTTTATGACAGAAGGCACAAAGCACAAAGCACAAACCATGTTCGGTGACAGTTTTGCACAGCCTGTCTGGAGGCTGAGCAGGGAGAGTGGCCCCCACGCACCTCCCCTAGGAACTGCTTGCTACAAGCTGTGCACCGGCCAGACCCTCCCTGCTGGTCCTGCACGTGGACGCCATCTTAGGCTCTAGGCTTTGCTTGTTGTGATTTGATAGGTTATTTTGGGATCTAGCAGTGCTCAAAACTTTTATAAATCAATGGTAATGGCTTCTTCACTTTATCCTTTTCAGATTATGAAAAATTTTACAGGAATGTACTACTTTCAACCTGAGGGGGTAGGGGATTGAAATGACTTTTGGGCAATTTCAATTTTAAGAGAGCTGGGTTCCAGGCCCCCATTGTCATTCACCAGCTGAGTAATCTAGGAGATTTATTTGATATGTCAGAGCTTTCATTTCTTCATGGAAATGGGAATACTGTACCAACTTTGCAAAAGTTATACAGGTGAAAAAATAGGCATGTGAATTACTATTAGTTAAGTGTTCAATAGATATTCGTTCTTCTCTTATTGTAGCTGTCCCCTTTTCCCTAGCATTGCTTAGCATTTAAAAAGAAGCCTCACCTCTTTTTCCATTTAAACCTTATTTTTTGTCATGATTCTAAGCTTTGGACAGGAGATCTGTGACTTAAGGCCTCTCTGAGAGGTGTGGGTGTTAACTGGAGACAGAGCTAAGGAGGTTCAAGGAGACCTGGATGGGGCACGTGGAGCAGAGGGACATGTAAAGAAACTGTGCTTGCTTTTTGGTCTTAAACTAGTTAAAACAGATGTGGGTGAGAGACCCGTGGGGAGGTTAACAATGGCAGCTTTCATCTTAATTTTAATTTTGCTCTTTTCCTCCCAGATTTGTCTGACT